>CM045454.1:4091428-4175700 GCA_024666655.1 Dascyllus trimaculatus
GAGAAGGGAATGGTGAGGCAGCTGCAGAGCCTGCACCACAAGATAAGAGCGACAAACAGTTAGATTTAGAAAGAAGAAAAAAAGAAAAAACAACTCAGACGGGGATGGAAATATAGTACCACCCCAGATAAAAGACTCTGTATCCCAACCAAATGTTAGAAAAAACATTAAGAAAAATACAGAGGTGACTATAATGGTGATACTGACACGTCAGAAAATGACTCAGACATCTCAGATTGCGACTACTGTGGTCCAACTCCTGGTCAGTACCCACTCGTGGAAGTAGCTAACCCACGATTTGGTATAGACCGTGGAGAAGGTCAAGGACCGGACCCAGACATAATTATACATGTTTATAGATCATGGAGTGCTCATGACCGTAAAAAAGCAACGCAAGATGTCATTAAACGCCAACAACAAGGCAATTATGTTAGCACTGAAATGGCCGGCGTCATAGCATATCAAAGCAGACCACACCAATATCATGGCAGAGGCCGTGGACGTGGACGTGGTGGCTACAGACCCCAAAACGATAGACACCAAGGCCATGATGAGCAAAGAGACAAGGACAAAAAAGAAAACAGGTGCTTTATCTGTCATAAACCTGGACACTTGGCAAGAGATTGCCGCAGTGCACAGGCACAATCATCAGCATGACTAGGAAAAACAGAGACAGAGAAATCAGTGAGCACTGAAGACTCAATAAAACACCAAGGTCAAAATAAAGGGGAAAAAAACAATGAACTACATCTAGATATACATAATCTGCTAAAAATGAGTTCAAATGACACATCACCAATGAGAAAACTAACCTTCAATGGCAAGGATTTTAACTGCCTATGTGACACCGGAGCATGTACAATAGTACTCAGATATGCTCCCCCAAAAATGCAGTTATCAAACAAAACAGTTTGGGTAAAGTCGGCATCAGGCCATGTAACTTCCCTCAGAATGACAAAACCAGTAAATATAGTAGACATTGAAACAGGGACGCATGTGCGTGTACCAATTCTAGTGGATCCTGCCTGTCCACTTAATCTATTAGGGAGAGATGTTATGGTCCCAATGAAAATGACCGTGAGACCCTCAAAAGATGGAAAAATGACAACAGAAGTTGATCCACCAGAACATACAAAAGATACCTATCTAGTAAAAGGGGAAGGAGTTCCCCGCTATTACTGGTCATTAGACATGACAGATCAAGACATGGCGAAATCACTGTTAGACCAGGCGACAACACAGCACATGCTGATGACAGGTGGCATACAGAACTTAAATGTTCTCAACCCTGATCAGCTACACTGTACGCTTAGGTACAAACAAGAACCAGGTCCAGATACACCCTATAGCGACCTGGTTCACAAATTAAAAAACCCTACAACGATGTGCCTTAATCACATAATTGTATCTAAATCGGGTCAGTCATGTGTGTCAGTCACTCTCAATCCAAAACAACAAGCTGTCAACCAAAGCCAGTATCCGCATGTATCTCTAACTAAACATAATGCCCAACAATGGAGAAATATGCACCAATTAGTCCTCAGAGAACAACAAGAAACGTTCTCACCACCTGATGCAACAGGTTGGCAGACAGGAAAACATAGTGGAATGCGGAGACTTGTTTTAAATACGTATGTCGCAGTGACACCACAGACACACATGGACGAAGCCTGACAGATAATAGTACACACCTATGTACTGACAGCAGAAGAGAAAGCTGATCTGCAAGACATACCAGATTCCCTATGGTCCAAAGGCGCTACAGATGTCGGCCTTATACTAAATTATCCTCCAGTAAAAGTCGAAACGAAGCATAATGCCTATCCGATAGTACGCCAGTACCCACTGTCAGCAGAGGCAGAAAAGGGTATAGAACCTGTAATTATGGACATGATTAAGGCAGGAATATTAGCTGAAACAAAGAATCCTAAGTGTTTGACCCCAATTTTCCCAGTTAAGAAAGCTACGAAAGGCTGGAGAATGATACAGGATTTGAGAGCAGTAAACGAAATAGTTGTAACAGAGCCAGTAGAAGTAGCAAACCCACACACACTTATGAATAACATCTCACCCAAGGACAAATGGTTCACAGTAATAGACTTATCTAATGCATTCTTTTCTATCCCAGTCCACACAGACTCCCAAGGACTGTTTGCTTTTAGATACAAAAACAAGACTTACACTTATACTAGGTTACCTCAAGGGTTCACAAACAGCCCCACACTATATTCACAAGCATTACAGGCCTCCATGCAGAAGTGTGTGAGCCTGCGGAAGGGACAGTATTTGTTGTATGTTGATAACATTCTGGTCACAGGGCATGATAGAGAATCATGCATGACTAATACTAAAATAGTATTAAAACACTTGCAACAGGAGGGACATAAAGTCTCTCAAGAAAAAATTCAATATTGTAAACAAAAGGTGAAGTATTTGGGACATATCATCACAGCAGAAGGCAAGCTTTTAGATCCAAAAAGACAATTAGTGGTACAAAACACACCCCGACCAGAGACAAAGCAACAAATGATGTCCTTTTTGGGACTTTGCAATTACTGCAGAACCTGGATTCCAGGTTACACCAGCATTGTTCAACCGCTTCAGGAGGCCATATATGGAAAAAACATGGCGATGAAAGATAAAATCACCTGGACTACAGAACTGGAAGAAGCGTTCTGCAAACTAAAGTGTGCATTGCAAACTCAGATTATGCTGCACCGTCCAAATTATGACTCACCATTTTTTCTGATGGTTATTAGTAAAAATGGCTACATGAGTGCAGCATTGACACAAAAATTAGGAGATAAGCATAGGCCCCTGGCCTACTACTCTAAAAAGCTAGACCCTGTAGCGTCAGGACAACCATCCTGCGTACAGTTGGTCATGGCCGCAGCAGAAGCAGTAGAACAAAGCTCAGATATAGTGCTGACACATACACTAACGGTAATGAGTAGTTGCAATATCCCTCTAATATTGCTGCAAACACCTTTGCCGTTTGTCACACATGCTAGGCTGCTCAGTCTCATAGCCACACTTATCTCACAGCCACATATCTCCTTTGCTGTGAGAAAAGGACTGTTTATACCATCATGTTTAGCAACAGCTGAGGGTGGGTTACCACACGATTGTAAGGCCCATATAGAAGCAGAAACGAAACCACGTGTTGATGTTACAGCTACCCCAAAACCGGGTCAACACCATGTTTTTGTCGATGGTTCAGCAAGTAAAGACTCTCTAGGACGAAACAGAGTAGGTTATGCCATAACAACAGCTACATCTGTTTTAGAATCAGGCAAATTACCAACTTCCTACTCAGCTTAGACTGCAGAACTGCACGCTGTTACACAAGCATGTAAACTCATGGCAGGGAAACCACTATGTATTTGGACAGACAGTCAATACGTGCATGATTCAGTGCATTACTACGCACAAGTCTGGGCACGTAGAGGACTGACGTCCGCTGTTGGAAAGCCATTAACGCATAGTGGAAAAATGCTGGAACTCTTAGAGGCAGTCAAGTTACCCACATCGTTATCGTTGTGCAAATGTAAAGCACACCAAAAAGATGATTCAGAAGTAACCAAAGGCAACAACTTAGCAGATGTAACCGCGAAACAAGCGGCACAACAAGATGCAGACGATGATATTCTGTTGTTAGAACAAACTGACATAGACATGCAAATTCTTAAAGAATCACAAACATCAGCCTCAGTTGCAGAACAGAAATCTTGGCATAACAGAGGTGCCACAATTAAAAGACGATATTTATTACATTGACAACAAACCAATCCTACCTAAATTCCTACACGAAGCCGCATGTTTAGTGAGCCATGGGAATACCCATGTCTCAACAGGAGGGATGGTAACACATGTGAATAAATATTACTATACTATAAATTCAAAAAAAAAAACTTCAGCAAAACTTGTAAAACATAATTCTCAAGGAAACATGAGACCAAAGCGTGGACAGTTTCCAAAACCAGATCATCCGTTTCATACCATACACATGGATTTCATAGAATTAAGTGAATCCAGAGAAGGAAGATATGCGCTAGTCATCATAGATGCATACTCCAGTTGGGTAGAAATTTATCCACTAAGAAGAAATGATGCAGGAAGTGTCGCGAACAAGCTATGCACACACTTTTTCCCAACCTATGGAATCCCTAAAGTAATAAGATCAGATAATGGTACACATTTTGTAAATAAGATCATAACCACAGCAAGTCAAACCCTAGGAATAAAACTAAAAAACCAATGAGAGAAGTCCAAGATGTCAACATAGTACCAACAGACTCTTTCTCATCTCCAAAATCTAGAATTGTGATTGGAGATTGGATCTTGATAAGAGTACCGCATAAGACCAAATGGAATAGTCCTCGATGGGAAGGCCCGTATCAGGTACTTTTGACCACACCAACAGCAGTAAAAGTGGCAGAAAGAGCCACCTGGATACATTTGTCACATTGTAAATTAGTAACAGAAGCAGTCAAAGGGGCACTTAGTGACTCAGTCTAGAGGCCTCACAGGACAGTTTACTGGACACTTGACAGGGCAAGCCTGCAAGGTCTGGGAACACAGGCCTAGCCTGGTACTGTGAGCTAGTGAAGAAACCAACGCGGACGGCCCCAAAGGGCTAGACCCGCCCTAAGTGTATCCTGCAGGTGACTGACTCGAGGGTGACAAAATGAGACTAGTAGTGCTGGGAGTACTGACCCTACTGATGGGCCTGACGACAGCCCTGACCACATACGCGGGTGTAAGTCCACAATATTTCATAAACCGAACCAACCCCTGTTATGGCAACCAGGAGAAAAAACCCTAAATTAGGATCTGAACTTTATTATTGCTACAATGGAACAATAAACGCAACCTTTATTATACCTCTAACTAGCTTCACCCAGACCAGATCACCGTGGTCACCAAAAGCCTGGCCAGGATACCAATTTTATATAGAAGTCAGAAGTGACTACACTTACGCACCTCGAGGGTGGGGAGAAGTTGTGGTCACCACAGATAACAGCTGGCCCGATTTGGAGGTTAACTTTCTGTCCAGTACCTCGTGAACAATTGCAAAAACAGGCTACAGGAAGTACAACTGCTACCAGTAATGTTAAACCTGCACCAACTGATACGGAAGCTCAAGCTACATATGTAATTCCTAAGGGAGAATTTAATATGGACTGGACAAAGCACACAGTAGATCATGAGGCAGCACATAATACATGGTACCAAGGTATTTTAAACGTTCTGCGAGAAGCAAAGGTAAATGAGTCATGCTATGCATGCACAATAATGCCACACACGGTTAATCAATCATCTATGGTTAGACCACAAATTTATGCAACAGATGAAATAACATGCATGCTACATGGAATATTAAACCGTGTTAAACCAAAATTAAATGGAACACTCGGTAAAACAAAGACACCTGATACTTTATTCCAAGATTGGTACAAAACTAATACCACAGGTAAACCTAATTGTACGCAATTTAATGACCAACCTATTAGGATGAATCTCACTCTAAAATATGCTGAATCTTTGTATAGACCTGTGATGACTGTAGCACAGGAAGATGTTCCAAAAAACCTCTCAATATGTTTCACCCGCGACAACGACCGCACAGATAATATTAAGGTGGGACATAGTACAAACTGTAATATTACAATTCCAGCTACATGTGGATGGGTATGGAATATTACTAGATGTAATGTCTCCGGCATACCAGATAGAATTAAAATTGGAAACCTCACTACGATAGTACCACTTATTGTTCTCCTAATAGCATTATGTATTTGTACTAGCTGTATTGTTCCTATGATAAGATCATGTATAACTAAACTCGTTGCAGTACAGGTACAAGCAGCCTTAGTACAATATGAACCATTGCCTCTCCACGATGACAGCTCTGACACGCAGGGAAGCGTAGACTCGTCATCGGATTCATCAGAAGATGAGGCAGAAGACTCTGTATAAACTGTGACTGATTATGTATGAATGAAGCTATAACTGAAAACTGAGAAGAGTAGTTATAGAACTGATAGAAATAATAACAGAAAGGCACAAGTTTATATATTTGTACATTATGTAAATAAGCTTCTATAATCATACCTTAATTTTGATTCATTGCTTAACTAACACTGTTTTAACATGTGATCTTCTAAGTGACAACAGGAGGGAATGTTAGAAGAAAACTTAGATGTCACTTATCAGCTCACTGAAGATTTATTTAATAGGAGGAACCAGCGTAACTGATTCCTCACATATATGCTCCTCACGTAGTATCTCTTAAACTCACATGTGTTCTTGCTCTCCGCTACTTCCATATTAGGTAACGGGCAGCCGTTGAGCCGCCGTTCTCTGTAGTCTTGAAATGTATGTAAACTGCTCCGAGCAGGGACTGCCCCTGCTCGGGTTTCTCTGTGTAACTCAGCTTTTGTATAAATAAAGGAACAAGGAACTGCTCAGCGCGACTCTGCCTTGGTAGATTGTACTAAGCAGGGTGCCCTTTGTACAAAGAATCTCTCTGTGTCTGACTCTATTGATTATTCTCCCAGCAGGTCATGAGGCGATCGGGGATCCTCTCCTGACATTTGTGATCACACTAAAAGGTAGGTTAAAACAGGAAGAAGAAAAGAATCTGTTTACTAGAAGTCAACTGCTGACATTTTATGATGGTCTTTAACAACATTTATCTCTTCATTTAGGTGTCAACTGTCAACAACTGACTGCAGTGAAGGATGAAGAGTCCAGTTTAGAAGGCAGCACTGTGACTCTGACCTACAAATACTCACAAGCTGTAAGTGCTGCTGATAATTTCTTCTGGTATCGACAACATCCAGGAAAACGTCCAGATTTGATCATCTCTCACTATGGAACACAAAATAAAACAGAAGCTGGACTGTCTGTTACAGTGAGTGGTGATAAAACCCAAGTCAACATGAAGATCTCCTCTGCTGCAGTGACAGACTCTGCTGTGTACTACTGTGCTCTGGAGCCCACAGTGACAGGAAACAGCAAAACTCTGTACAAAAACCTTTGGAGCAAAGACAACAGAAAACTCCACAACATCCACTAGAGGGAGACACACTCTGTTACACTTGTCTGGTTTGTTCCGACACAAACTGTCTCCTCTCATGAGTCGACATTGTGATGAAGAATGTTAGAAGTGAAGATACTGTGATGAGTCTCCTCCTCCTGATTCCTCATGGCTGCATTAACATCAGATTAAAAACCACTAACTGAAAGTAAACATCAGGTCCAACATTTTAGCTATGCAAACTTGGAAAACCTGGTATTGACTCATGTCACCTCTGACAGATCTGTATGTTTCTCACAAGAACACCTGAATTATATCTTTAAAGCGTCACAAAATCAGTTTGCAGGAGGAGACCTCGGGGGAGACCGAGGACATGTTGGAGGTACTATGTTTCTCAACTGGCCTGGGAACACCTCGGGGTCCCACCAGAGGAGCTGTAGGAAGTGTCTGGGGTGAGGGAAGTCTGGACATTTCTGCTTGGACTGCTTCCTCCTCAACCCGGCCGCTGATAAGTGGTAGAAGATGGATGGATGGATGGATGGATGGATGGATGGATGGATGGATGGATGGATGGATGGATGGATGAATGGATGGATGGATGGATGGATGGATAATCAGTTTACATTTTCTTTCAGCTGAAGTTTAGAATTCAACTTTTAACAGACATAAATTTACCTGATGCCTCCACCTCGTTTGTTGTCAACATGAAGCCATTTGAGATGCACACTGGATCTGAAAAGTGAGACACAAACAAAGTTTGACATTACAGTTTAAAATAGGATTGGTGGACTGTTTTTGAAGTAGCATCTGTTTAAAAGAAAAAAATATCTATGATTACTGTGTCATATTATGAAAAAATGTCATGTCATCTAAGAGCAAAACTTAAACTTTAGGAGTAAATTGCAAGAGAACATCTTGGAAGACGTTACTAGCAGTTGTCAAGTGTTTGTATCATGTTGCACACTATGATCATACTTAACTGCTGTTGGATGGTATCTATATCAGCTGAGATGTTTCTATTAATGAGACAATCCAACGATAAATCCTCTGACAACCAAAGCAACGGCTGAGAGACATCAACCACTACACATATAGAGAATACAGTCGACAAACTAGAATATATAGAAAAGAAGTAGAACCCAGAAAATAATTTACAAGACACAATCATTATAATTGATGAGTGACTGATAATCAATCAAGATGTAAGTGAATGAATGAGATCAGCAGCAGAGACAAACACTCTGTTAGTCAGAGCTGTGAGAGGAAGGAAGAAAGGATGGAGGGAGGAGCTAAACTGGGACTCAAGTACACAAAAGACACAAACTTTCACAGTGGAGTTTGATCCTACAAACACACACATTGTCTTCATCTTCAACATGCTGTCAGTCAACTTCAGTGTGTTTGTCACTTTGTTTGTGCTCACAATAAGAGGTAAGTGACATATTTAACATGAACAGAGTTTCACTGAGAAAAACTAGTAGATCACAAAGTTCCATCTATTCTACATGGAATAAAACTCTTTACAGCTGCTGACTGATCTCCTTTAATCAATCATCTTTATTGATTCATGTCTTCCTCTGCATGTTGTGTTCTTGTCCAGAGTGTAAAGGAGAAGATAAAGTGATGCAGCCAACAGGAGATGTCATTGCTGCTGAAGGACAAACAGTTACACTGGAATGTACTTTTGAGAGCAGTTACACAGCAACACAACTTGGTTTGTTCTGGTACAAACAAGAAGTAAATGGCTTTCCAAAGTACATCTTAAAACGTGGTGGTTATGGAGATGAGAATGCTATAGAGTTCCTGAGAGACAGATTTGATGCTAAAGTCAACAAGACATCAGTTCCTCTGAAGATCCAGAAGCTTCAACTGTCTGACTCTGCTGTGTACTACTGTGCTCTGCAGCCCACAGTGACAGGAAACAGTAAAACTCTGTACAAAAACCTTTGGAGCAAAGACAACAGAAAACACCACAACATCCACTAGACGGAGACACACTCTGATACACATCGATGATTCTTTACAATCATCTCCATCTTCAACTTCTCTGTGAGCTCCTGTCAGACATGGAGGGGGTTTCTGTAAATTTCCTCCTCTGAGGTTTCACTCATTGTTCTCACATGTTAACACAGAGACATTTTGGAGGAATTAGTGTTTCTGGATGCTGCTGGACTATAAACCTCAAAATCAAACCATAAGTAGAAAACACACACAAAGACCAAGAAAGTACAACTATTCTACAGTCAGATATTGTTGTCAGTATGAGTGAGACAAGTACCAGTTGTTCTCCATGTTCCCAGAGCAGAGAGAAACCCTTTAGATGGTCCAGCTTCATTCTAGTGTCACCTGATTTGGTCTAACAATGATATGAAGAATTATAAGTGATCTTTCAAACATTTCTGTACAGCACCAACAATCTCACTGGTTCAACTGAAGCTTGGCAGCAAACAACTTCTAAAAAGCTTCTCTGGTTCCACCCACTGATGTTCCAATCAGATCATTTCTGTGTACAGAACAGACATGTTCAAACCACAGTGTGATTGATGAATATGCTGCCTTGGAACAACATTGTTCATCTGCTGTGTGTCTGACTTTAATAACTCCAAAGACATGTTGCTTTACGTCTTTTTCCTTCTTTTTCTCATTAAAGGTGAGTTTAGGATTAGGGATCAGAGTTTGCTTTGACCTGCTGAACTAATCAGATATACAGACTATATTTCATTATGTTTCTTCTTTGTTGATCTGCGACAATGAAAACAAGGTTTTGATAATTTTAATCATAATCATTGTGAATGTCCACAGAGTAACACTGTACAGGTGACATTCTCCACTGTCTTCTCCTCTCAGCCTCATGGACAATGTGAGTCTGATGGCTTCATTTTCTCTACTTTCTCCAGGACTAATAGCTGAAGACACAATCTCTCCTGTACAAGATGAAGTCAGTGGAACAGAAGGACAACCTGTCACACTCTCATGTAACTATCAGACAGATGATGATTATCCCTGGCTCTACTGGTACAAACATCATTCTGACCTTCAGGCTCCTCAGTTTATACTCTGGAAAGGAGGAAAAAAGGAAACAGGTGAACATATTCCCAATAAGCGATATGGATCCCAAACATCACCTACATCAACTACATTGACCATCACAGAGCTAACCCTGGCAGACACAGCTCTCTACTACTGTGCTGTAGACACACAGTGATACAAAGTGTAGCAGAGGCTGTACAAAAACCTGAACACAGATATGAGACTCCTGTTCAAAGAGGAGGGAAGTGGTATTCAGAGCACAGCTTCATATCAGATGGATTGTTCTAATTCCTGTTTTATCACAGTCACTGTGGTTACAGCTGCTAAAGAAACACTGTGGGAGGATTGACAGGAGCAGCAGATCAGTGATGCCTCCAGAAGAGATGCTGCAGAGTATTAGAGGGGAACAAGTTCACCCACATCAACACATCCAGAGTGTATTCATGTTTTAAACACCAAACATTGTGCTCATAATGACAATTTGTCAGATTACAGCAACATATGCTCCAATAAAATGTTTTTCTTGTTACTTACTTGTTGCTATATCTTTGTCATCCTTCTCCTCTTCATCCTTGTCACTGGTGAATCCAGCCACCATTTACCATCAGACACATCATCTGATTTACATTGATGACAGCAGTGTGGCCAGTCGTGGTGATGAGGATAGCAGTAGTTTTCTTTCCTCATGGCAGCCATCTTGCCTGTTGTTATGTCATCCTGCCCATCAGTTCTGGGACCAATCACCTACTGGCTGGTAGAGGAGAGCCAATCACATGCCAGCAATGCTTCACTCTTTCCATATTCTCCTCACAGCCTATCAGAATAAATTACAGACATAAAACAAACCAACAAACAAACACATAAAAAAGTGCAAAATACTATCACAATTGTAACGGTGAACATTTCCATAAGGCAAAATTAGCTTCATATGTTGTTAATATTAACATTAGAGCAACTTGTAACTTTGCATTCATAGTGACAATATATAGTCGCCTATGTCCACCAGTTTTCATGATCCTACAAATGAGAACACATTATGTTGACATGTCAGAACAACAACAAAAAACTACAATATTGATTCATAAAACTTGTCATACCTCAAATTCAACTGATCTCAGAGACTTCAGAAGTTGATGCCATGTCAACAGAAGACTGTATTTTGAACAGGAGGTGTGGCTTCATTTAGAGGTCCCAGTATCACTGTGATCTGAAAGCTTTGTATACTTTTTTTTTTATTTCTAAAGGTCAACAATCAAAATGTTTGTCTATGTCCTCAACTGGTTTCATGGTTCTGACAGTTATTTTTCTTAAAACCTTACAACATTTCTCAGCTGTGAACATTTAAAATCCTCATAATTCCACCACCATACACTCCAGAACGTGGTCTTGGGTCCCAAACACCAAATAAATAACTGTGAACTAAATCAGAGATGGTGCAGTAACACATTTCCCGACATGTGTGTGACTTGACACAGACTGACCAACATGTTTAAGGATCAGCCTTCAGAGGTGCAGCAAATTTCAAAAAATGTGTTATTTCTTTTGGCCAGGTTTGAAAGGTGATGTGACTTCTGTTGTTGATGCCACGTTTGTCAGGTCTGCGGTAAACCAAATCAGGTGATTCCTCCAGCTCCACTGCACCCAGTTCCAGTCTTAGGTGAACCATTTGAACATGTAATCCTCGATTGTGTAGGTCCCCTTCCAAAATCCAAATCCATCCATCAGTACCTTCTGACTTTGATGTGCACCTCCACTTGGTATCCTGAGGCTGTTCAGCTGTGCACACTCTAAACCAAAGCTATTATCAAAGCCCTCATGAACTTCTTTTTTACATTCAGGTTGCCTAAATCCATTCAGACCGATCAAGGCTCCAACTTTCTGTCAAAACTGGGCGCTCAGGTCCTGGTGTCTCTGTCCATTCAGCACCAGAAATCCAGCACATATCAACCACAGTCACAGAACGGACTCGAAAGATTCCATCAGACGTCAAAGTTGATACTCAGAAAATTCTGTTTGGAGTCAGGAAAAGAGTGGGATGAAGGTTTACCATTCCTTATGTTAGATGCACGAGAAAGTGTCCAGCAGTCGACAAGTTTAAGTCCTACAGAGCTGGTGTTTGGACACACCGTGCCTGGTCCTCTGTGTTTGCTGAGGGAAAAGTACCTGTCAGAAACGGCTAGCTCCAGCGGAAAGACAGTTACACAAGAGAGTTTTATTCCACGTCTTCTACATCAGTCCAATTATGTTTCATCCCCTAAACTTTGAATGTTCTAAGGCCTGTATGTCCCACACAGTTCTGTCTATATTGATGTAAACCTGCTCAGAGTCACAATGAAGAGTAACACAGAGAAGAAAGTACAGATCAAAGAGGAGACAGAGAGATTGAGGGAGGAGCTGAGCTGTGTCTGATCTATAGAAGAGACACAAACATCCTCATTCAACACACTTCAATACACAAACCAGAAACATTACCTTCATTCAACATGCTGTTGTTGGACTATTGTGGATTTTGTGTGTTGATTCTCTACATCTTAACAGGTATGTTACTTCATACAACAGAAAGACATTGTGATTCATTTTCATCATCTAACAAGATCAGATAAACTTTAATATTAACTTTACTGTTACCTGTAAACTACAATAATAACAACAGAGTGATCTCTTCCTTTAGGAGTCAGATGTCAACAACCGACTGCAGAGAAAGATGAAGAGTCCAGTTTAGAAGGCAGCACTGTGACTCTGACCTGCAAATACACCAAAGGTTCTGCTGATTTTTTCTTCTGGTATCGACAACATCCAGGAAAACATCCGGAGTTCCTGATCTCTCATTCAGAATCAGGACAAGTATCATTAGATCCAGTCCCTGGATTGTCTGTTACAGTGAGGAAACAAGAAACAGAAATGGATCTGAAGATCTCCTCTGCTGCAGTGACAGACTCTGCTGTGTACTACTGTGCTGTGAAGCCCACAGTGACAGGAAACGGTAAAACTCTGTACAAAAACCTTTGGAGCAAAGACAACAGAAAACTCCACAACATCCACTAGAGGGAGGCACACTCTGTTACACTGCTGTGATCTGACTATTTACCATCATCTCCATCTTCAACTTCTCTGTGAGCTCATGTCAGACGTGGAGGGGGTCTCTGTGAATTTCCTCCTCTCAGGTTTCAGTCATTGTTCTCACATGTTAACACAGAGACAGTTTGGGGGAATTACTGTTTCTGGATGCTGCTGGACTATAATCCTCAAAATCAAACCAAAGCTAGAAAACACACAAAGACCAAAAAAGCACAACTATTCTTCTGTCAGATATTGTTGTCAGTATAACTGAAACAAGTCCGAATTGTTCTCCATGTTCCCAGAACAAAGAGAAACCATTTAGTTGTCCAGCTTAGTTCTAATATGATCTAATTTGGTCTAACAATGGTATAGATTAGATTAGATTAGATTAGATTAGATTATACTTTATTAATCCCACAACGGGGAAATTTCCTCGTTACAGCAGCATAGACAAAAAGCAGAAAAACACACAACATACCCTATACAGAAAAAAGAAAATAAACAATCTACTATAAAGAAACATTTAAAATATACAATAGATACAGCAATAAGTGACGTGTGAATATGAAAGGAATATTTACCAAGGAAAATTTGAATAAATAATATTGCACATGGTAACAGTACTATGAATAGTGCAAGCAGATGAATAGTGCAAAAAGAAGCTACAACACATTCAGGTTGTGCTAGTGTTGTGTGTTGTAAAGTCTGATGGCTGTTGGAATGAAGGACCTGCGGTAGCGTTCCTTCCTACACCGTGGGTGTAACAGTCTGCTGCTGAAGGAGCTGCTCAGAGACCCCACAGTGTCATGCAGGGGGTGAGAGGGGTTGTTCATGATAGATGTCAGCTTGGCCAACATCCTCCTCTCACCCACCTCCTCTATGGAGTCCAGTGGACAGTCCAGGACAGAGCTCGCCCTCCTGATCAGTTTGCTGAGTCTCTTCCTGTCCTGTATGAAGAATTCCAAGTGACCTTTCATCAAACATCTCTCTACAGCACCAACAATCTCATTGGTTCAGCTCAATTTTGGCAGCAAACAACTTCTAGAAGTGTTTTCTCTGGTTCCACCCACTGATGTTCTACTCAGCCAATCAGATCATTTCTGTGTGGAAACCAGAAATGTTTGAGGAAATCAAACTGCAGCTTGACTGATTAACATGTTACTTTATGTCTTTTTGTTTTTATTTCACTTCAGAGGTGAGCTTATGAACAGATGAATTTCTCTTTAACCTGCTGTGTTCATGTTCACAGTTGAACTCATGAGATTTTGCTCATCTTTGTTCTTGCAGCTTCTGTATTGACTAAACATAATTCGCATCAGACTCTGAAGACTGTCTGAATACTCTTTCTTGAAAACATTTCTGAAGACTCCAACAGATGATCCAGAAGTGATTTTTGATTACAGGTTTGACAGAACTGCCTGATCATTATTGGCCTTTAGCAGGCAGACTAAGTCCAACAATAGCTTTGCTTTAGACTGTGTTTGTGTGTGAAAATATCACAATTCCAAATTCTGAACATAGAAAATGTATGTCTTCTGCCACAATATTTTGCAGAACCCAAATAAACTATGAACAATGTCTAAGATTTCCTGAGTTCTGTCTGATCTGACACGAGTTGAATCACATGTCAAAGGATCAGCTTTTATAGGAGCAGCCAGTAATAAAAGTCTCACATTCAGAAAGACTGCTTCAGTTGTCCTTTCTTATATCAGCTGGATTCAGAGCATCAGATTGTTTCCTTACAGAGAAGGAAATAATTTCTCAAGAGGGAGATCACTTTGACAACTTCTTCCTCCTTCTCCCGATTCAATAGTAGGAAGTGTTGGATTTTAAGACCAATGAATAGAAGAAGGAAAATGATGATTCTGGAAAGTGATTTTAAAGCAAATCAACAATAAATCTAGAAGAGTAACAGAGGTTCATGTAATTGTGTAGCTGTAAAATATATTCAGGTGTGGTTTTGGTGTTCAGAACATCCAGTGATATGAGAGGAGGAACATGTTGAGGGAGGAGCAACACTGTCAAAGAGCAGAACACAAAAGGACTCCCACTGTCACATGCATTCAGTATGGAAACCAAACATACCAGATAGTGAGTGGAAGATGCTGTCACTGCATTACTGGCTCATGTTTCCTTTGACTGTGATCACATTAAAAGGTAGGTTAAAGCAGGAAGAAGAAATGTCTTTAAAGGATCTGTTTGCTAGAAAACACCTGAACAGAAATTCACTTTAATATGGCCTTTAACAACATTTATCTCTTTATTTAGGTGTCAACTGTCAACAACTGACTGCATTGAAGGATGAAGAGTCCAGTTTAGAAGGCAGCACTGTGACTCTGACCTACAAATACTCTGAACAAGCTACTGGTGGTGACTATTTCTTCTGGTATCGACAACATCCAGGAAAACGTCCAGATGTGCTCATCTCTCACTTTGGAACACAAAATAAAACAAAAGCTGGACTGTCTGTTACAGTGAGTGGTGATAAAAACCTAGTCAACATGAAGATCTCCTCTGCTGCAGTGACAGACTCTGCTGTGTACTACTGTGCTGTGAAGCCCACAGTGACAGGAAACAGCAAAACTCTGTACAAAAACCTTTGGAGCAAAGACAACAGAAAACTCCACAACATCCACTAGAGGGAGACACACTCTGTTACACATAAATGATTCTTTACAATCATCTCCATCTTCAACTTCTCTGTGAGCTCCTGTCAGACATGGAGGGGGTCTCTGTGAATTTCCTTCTCTCAGGTTTCACTCATTGTTCTCACATGTTAACACAGAGGCAGTTTGGGGAAATTAGTGTTTCTGGATGCTGCTGGACTATAATCCTCAAAATCAAACCAAAGCTGGAAAACACACAAAGACCAAAAGAGTACAACTATTCTACTGTCAGATATTGTTGTCAGTATGACTGAAACAAGTATCAGTTGTTCTCCATGTTCCCAGAGCAGAGAGAAACCCTTTAGATGGTCCAGCTTCATTCTAGTGTGAACTGATTTGATCTAACAATGATATGAAGAATTATAAGTGATCTTTCAAACATTTCTGTACAGCACCAACAATCTCACTGGTTCAACTCAACTTTGGCAGCAAACAACTTCTAAAACATTTCTCTGGTTCCGCCCACTGATGTTCCAGTCAGATCATTTCTGTGTACAGAACAGACATGTTCAAACCACAGTGTGACTGATGAATATGCTGCAGTGGAAGAACAGTTCATCTGCTGTGTGTCTGACTTTAATAACTCCAAAGACATGTTGCTTTACTTCTTTTGCCTTCTTTTTCTCATTAAAGGTGAGTTTAAGATCAGGGATCAGAGTTTGCTTTGACCTGCTGAACTAATCAGATATACAGACTGTATTTCATTATGTTTATTCTTTGTTGACCTGAGAGAATGAAAACAAGGTTTTGATAATTTTAATCATAATCATTGTGAATGTCCACAGAGTAACACTGTACAGGTGACATTCTCCACTGTCTTCTCCTCTCAGCCTCATGGACAATGTGAGTCTGATGGTTTCAGTTTGTCTGCTTTTTCCAGGACTAATAGCTCAAGTCACAATCTCTCCTGTACAAGATGAAGTCAGTGGAAAAGAAGGACAATCTGTCACACTTTCATGTAACTATCAGACACGTTATACTGCAATTATCCTTTACTGGTACAAACATCAATCTGATCTTCAGGCTCCTCAGTTTATACTCTGGAAAGGAGCAAAAGGGAGATCAGATGAACATATTCCTGATAAACGGTATGGATCCCAAACATCACCTACATCAACTACATTGACCATCACAGAGCTAACCCTGGCAGACACAGCTCTCTACTACTGTGCTGTAGACACACAGTGATACAAAGTGTAGCAGAGGCTGTACAAAAACCTGAACACAGATATGAGACTCCTGTTCAAAGAGGAGGGAAGTGGTATTCAGAGCACAGCTTCATATCAGATGGATTGTTCTAATTCCTGTTTTATCACAGTCACTGTGGTTACAGCTGCTAAAGAAACACTGTGGGAGGATTGACAGGAGCAGCAGATCAGTGATGCCTCCAGAAGAGATGCTGCAGAGTATTAGAGGGGAAAAAGTTCACCAACATCAACGCATCCAGAGTTTATTTAAGATTCAAACACAGAAAATTGTCACCATGAGGATAATTTATTAATCCACAACAACTTATGTTAAAATAAAATGTTTTTATATTGTTACTTACTTGTTGCCATATTCTTGTCATCCAAATGTATGTCTACTCAATATTGATTCAAGGGGGATGAATGCTGAGGTAATCATTTATTGTATTGCTATTTTTTTTTCATTAATAGACACTTTGTAGGAATTTGTTTTAATATAAAGCCAAACAGCCAAATTACATTAATCATGATCCAATGCTGACCTACAATAAAGGGAAAAAGCTCCAAGACGAGTGAATACTTGGTATAGACACTGTTTTAGCAACCACAGCTGCAGTCTCCTGGGACATCAGGTATCTGCAGCATGAATAAGGCGAATGCATGTCCAGCTGTCTTTGGGTCAACTCAGGTCTGTTGTGTCTTGACACAAAAATACTGGTACAGCTCACAGTTATAGGAAACACCAAACTCCACCATACATACATGTTTGATATGACTTTACTGTCATGGAAAAACTTATCTAAGCAAATGTTTGATTTAAACATTTACCTGCTTTGAGACTAACCATAAACCAATGAGTGCAACAGAGAAATCAAAAGTCTTGTGAAACAAGGGGTTGGACATCAACATACACCATCATACAGTGACTTCATGAGGAGGAGGGTCTTCCTGTACAGATGTTGGATCAACTGTCACCATCACAAACTCTGCAGACTCCACAAAATTCAGTTTGAGCATTACTCAGTGGTTTTTGTTTGAACATGATGCTCTTTATACTCGTGCCACTCCTCCATATATTCACTGGTAAGTCACATTTTAACTCATTCTCTCATTATCGGTATCTGGTGTCCATGACAATCACAGTTACACTAATAACTGTACAAAATAATCAGTGATGTTGGGATCAATACTGACTTCAAACATTTCTCTGTGTCTTTTCTGCTCCATCTCATAGCTGCAGTCAACACTATCAACAACTCACTTATGATTTAACAGCTTTAAAACTCAGATGGGTTTGATCTTCCCTCAGATGTTAGTCTTTCTTTTGGTTCTTGCGGTTGGAAACAACAGAAAAATATTTGCTTTGGAGGCCTGGAAGGTTCTATCCTGGACCCTCTTCAGTTTAACATTTCCATGCTTCTACTTATTGATGTTGTCAGGAAACACTTGTATGCAGACGACACACAGTTGTACATGTTACTCTCCTCCAATGATCTTAAAGAAGTGAATGAATGAGATCAGCAGCAGAGACAAACACTCTGTTAGTCAGAGCTGTGAGAGGAAGGAGGAAAGGATGGAGGGAGGAGCTAAACTGGGACTCAAGTACACAAAAGACACAAACTTTCACAGTGGAGTTTGATCCTACAAACACACACATTGTCTTCATCTTCAACATGCTGTCAGTCAACTTCAGTGTGTTTGTCACTTTGTTTGTGCTCACAATAAGAGGTAGGTGACATATTTAACATGAACAGAGTTTTACTGAGAAAAACTAGTAGATCACAAAGTTCCATCTATTCTACATGGAATAAAACTCTTTACAGCTGCTGATTGATCTCCTTTAATCAATCATCTTGATTGATTCATGTCTTCCTCTGCATGTTGTGTTCTTGTCCAGAGTGTAAAGGAGAAGATAAAGTGATGCAGCCACCAGGAGATGTCATTGCTGCTGACGGAGATACAGTTACACTGGAATGTACTTTTGAGTCCAGTTACACAACGGGACAACTTAGTTTGTTTTGGTACAAACAAGAAATGAATGGTTTCCCAAAGTACATGATGAAAAGTTACTCAAAGACTGTGGATAAAGCTCCCGAGTTTAATGAAGACAGATTTCATACTGGAATCCAGGATAAGTCTTTCCCTCTGAAGATCCAGAAGCTTCAACTGTCTGACTCTGCTGTGTACTACTGTGCTCTGCAGCCCACAGTGACAGGAAACAGCAAAACTCTGTACAAAAACCTTTGGAGCAAAGACAACAGAAAACTCCACAACATCCACTAGAGGGAGACACTCTCTGTTACACTTGTGTAGTTTGTACAGACACAAGCTGTCTCCTCTCATGAGTCGACATTGTGATGAAGAATGTTAGAAGTGAAGATACTGTGATGAGTGTCCTCCTCCTGACTCCTCCTGGCTGCATTAACATCAGATCAAAAACAGCTAACTGACCGTAAACATCAGGTCCAACATTTTAGCTATGCAAACCTGGAAAACCTGGTACTGACTTGGTTCATGTCACCTCTGACAGCTCTGTATGTTTCTCACAAGAACACCTGAAATACATCTTGAAAGTGTCACAAAATCAGTTTGCGGGAGGAGACCTCGGGGGAGACCGAGGACATGTTGGAGGTACTATGTTTCTCAACTGGCCTGGGAACACCTCGGGGTTCCACCAGAAGAGCTGTAGGAAGTGTCTGGTGAGGGAAGTCTGGACATTTCTGCTTGGACTGCTTCCTCCTCAACCCGGCCCCTGATAAGCGGGAAGAGAAGATGGATGGATGGATGGATGGATGGATGGATGGATGGATGGATGGATGGATGGATGGATGGATGGATGGATGGATGAAAGGATGGATGGATGGATGGATGGATGGATGGATGGATGGATGGATGGATGGATGAAAGGATGATGGATGGATGGATGGATTGATGGATGGATGGATGAAAGGATGGATGGATGGATGGATGGATGGATGGATGGATGGATGGATGGATGGATGGATGGATGGATGGATGGATGAGACAATTCCACGACAAATCCTCTGACAACCAAAGTAACGGCTGAGAGACATCAACCACTAAACATTTGTGAAATATAGAGAATACAGTCGGTAAACTAGAATATATAGAAAAGAAGTAAAACCCAGAAAATAATTTACAATACACAATCATTATACTTGATGAGTGATTTATGATCAATCAATATGTAAGTGAGTGAATGAGATCAACAGCAAACACTCTGTTAGAGATGTGAGAGGAAGGAGGAAAGGATGGAGGGAGGAGCTAAACTGGGACTCAAGTACACAAAAGACACAAACTTTCACAGTGGAGTTTGATCCTACAAACACACACATTGTCTTCATCTTCAACATGCTGTCAGTCAACTTCAGTGTGTTTGTCACTTTGTTTGTGCTCACAATAAGAGGTAGGTGACACATTTAACATGAACAGAGTTTCACTGAGAAAAACTAGTAGATCACAAAGTTCCATCTATTCTACATGGAATAAAACTCTTTACAGCTGCTGATTGATCTCCTTTAATCAATCATCTTTATTGATTCATGTCTTACTCTGCATGTTGTGTTCTTGTCCAGAGTGTAAAGGAGAAGATAAAGTGATGCAGCCAACAGGAGATGTCATTGCTGCTGAAGGACAAACAGTTACACTGGAATGTACTTTTGAGAGCAGTTACACAGCAACACAACTTGGTTTGTTCTGGTACAAACAAGAAGTAAATGGCTTTCCAAAGTACATCTTAAAACGTGGTGGTTATGGAGATGAGAATGCTATAGAGTTCCTGAGAGACAGATTTGATGCTAAAGTCAACAAGACATCAGTTCCTCTGAAGATCCAGAAGCTTCAACTGTCTGACTCTGCTGTGTACTACTGTGCTGTGAGGCCCACAGTGACAGGAAACAGTAAAACTCTGTACAAAAACCTTTGGAGCAAAGACAACAGAAAACTCCACAACATCCACTAGAGGGAGACACACTCTGTTAAAGCTCTGATTTGTCAGTTGTTGGACTGATGATGAAGACAACAGAGAAATGAAGCAGTGAAGATCAGAGACAGAGACAGAGCTGCTGTGGAAACACAAAACTATTTGATTGGCTGAGCTGAAGTGAAAAAATGATGTCAAGAGGTAATGGCCCCGCCCACTGAACTTCAGCTCATCCACTCACATTATTTCTTCCTCATTGTTCTGCAGTGGAACAACATTGTTCATCTGCTGTGTGTCTGACTTTAATAACTCCAAAGACATGTTGATTTACCTCTTCTTGTTTTCACTTCAATTCATAGGTGAGTTTATGAACAGATGAATTTCTCTTTAACCTGCTGTGTCGATGTTCAGAGTTGTGATCTGAGCTACAGTTGAGATGTTTGTGTCCACAGAGTAACACTGTACAGGTGACATTCTCCACTGTCTTCTCCTCTCAGCCTCATGGACAATGTGAGTCTAATGGCTTCATTTTCTCTGCTTTTTCCAGGACTAATAGCTCAAGTCACAATCTCTCCTGTACAAGATGAAGTCAGTGGAACAGAAGGACAATCTGTCACACTCTCATGTAACTATCAGACAGATGGTAGTTATCCTGACCTTTACTGGTACAAACATCAATCTGATCTTCAGGCTCCTCAGTTTATACTCTGGAAAAGGGGAAAAGGAGGCTCAGCTGAACATATTCCTGATAAACGATATGGATCCCAAACATCACCTACATCAACTACATTGACCATCACAGAGCTAACCCTGGCAGACACAGCTCTCTACTACTGTGCTGTAGACACACAGTGATACAAAGTGTAGCAGAGGCTGTACAAAAACCTGAACACAGATATGAGACTCCTGTTCAAAGAGGAGGGAAGTGGTATTCAGAGCACAGCTTCATATCAGATGGATTGTTCTAATTCCTGTTTTATCACAGTCACTGTGGTTACAGCTGCTAATTGTGGCATGACGAGGGAACTGCAGGTGAATTTGTTACTCCTGTTGTCAATAACGTCACCTAAGGTAGGCCTAAGATCCTGCACAAGGCAGACACAGATTTGTTTTACCACATTCAGTATGTTTCTGTTAAAGTAAGGAGCCCTCTTAAAGGACTCTAATAAGCTTTGTGAATATGAGCCTTGGTGCATGTGGAGGAGTGCTCCAAGAAACAGGTAGGGGAGGGAACATGCTCTCCACAATGCGTAATAATAAACAGTGTGGGAGGATTAACAGGAGCAGCAGGTCAGTGATGCCTCCAGAAGAGATGCTGCAGAGTATTAGAGGGGAACAAGATCATCCACATCAAAACATTGTATTCATGTTTTAAACACGGAAAATTAAGTACATGATGATAATTTGTCAAACTACAACAGCTTATGCCACAATACATTTTTGTAACTTACTTCTCACTATATTCTTGTCATCCTGCTCCTCTTCATCTTGGTCAGTGATCAATCCAGCCATCATTTACCATCAGACGCATCATTCCAGTGGTCTTATCTGATGATGTCTGTTGTTGTCAATAGTACATATTCTGTCACCCATCCAAGATCCAACTACAAAGGGGAAGAGAAGACAACACAAACTTGACATTAAGTCCAGCAGAGATACTGTAATGGCTCTTTAAAATGTTATTTTTACAAATAAATGAAATGTGAATCCATTGAGCCTCAGATGTTGTTAAATTTCAACATGAACACATCCTTGAAGCAACTTTTAACTTTGACATATGATGACAACATATCGACGTCTATGCACATCAGTTTATGTGGTCCTTATGTTGTCTGACACCATATGAAGTTCATACATTTAGCCACAATATTTTATAGAACATCTACGATTTCCTGAATTCTGTCTGATTTGACACGAGTTGAATCACATGTCAAAGGATCAGCTTTTATAGGAGCAGCCAGTAATAAAAGTCTCCCATTCAGAAAGACTGCTTCAGTTGTCCTTTCTTATATCAGCTGGATTAAGAGCATCAGATTGTTTCCTTACAGAGAAGGAAATCATTTCTCAAGGGGAGGTTATTTTGACAACTTCTCCCTCCTTCTCGTGATACAGTAGGAAGTGTTGGATTTTCAAACCAATGATTGGCATCAATCAAATTAAGACTATGGAAAGTGATTTAAAAGCAGAATAAAAGAGGTTCTTGTGTTTGGGACTAAATGTCATGTGTGGTTTTGGTGTTCAGAACATCCAGTGATATGAGAGGAGGAACATGTTGAGGGAGGAGCAACACTGTCAAAGAGCAGAACACAAAAGGACTCCCACTGTCACATGCATTCAGTATGGAAACCAAACATAACAGATAGTGTGTGGAAGATGCTGTCACTGCATTACTGGCTCATGTTTCCTTTGTTTGACATGACACTAAAAGGTAGGTTAAAGCAAGAAAAGCTGTCTTTAAATGATCTGTCTGCTAGAAATCACAAATAGTCACTTACATTTTATCATTTAACATTCATTTCTTCCTTTAGGTGTCACCTGTCAACAACTGACTGCATTGAAGGATGAAGAGTTCAGTTTAGAAGGCATGTTTCTCAACTGGCCTGGGAACGCCTCTGGGTCCCACTGGAAGAGTTGTAGGAAGTGTCTGGGGCGAGGGAAGTCTGGACATTTCTGCTTAGAGTGCTGCCTCCTCGATCCGGCCCCTGATAAGCGGAAGAAGATGGATGGATGGATGGATGGATGGATGGATGGATGGATGGATGGATGGATGGATGGATGGATGGATGGATGGATGGATGGATGGATGGATGGATGGACGGATGGATAATCAGTTTACATTTTCTTTCAGCTGAAGTTTAGAATTCAACTTTTGACTGACATAAATTTACCTCCACCTTTTAGTTGTCAACATGAAGCCATTTGAGATGCAAGCTGGATCTGAAAAGTGAGACATAAACAAAGTCTGACATTACAGTTTAAATTAGTATTGGTGGACTGTTTGTGAAGTAGCATCTGTTTATAAGAAAAAATATATATGATTACTGTGTCATATGATGAAAGAAAGTCATCTCATCTACTAGCAAAACTTCATATTTAGGTATAAACTACAAGAGAACACCTTGAAAGATGTTACTAACAGTTGTCAGGTGTTTGTATCATGTTGCACACTATGATCAGACTTATCTGCTGTTGGATGGTATCTGTATCAGCTGAGATGTTTCTATTGATGACACAATCCCACAACAAATCCTCTAACAACCAAAGTAACGGCTGAGAGACATCAGCCACAACACATATAGAGAATACAGTCGGTAAAGTAGAATATATAGAAAAGAAGTAGAACCCAGAAAATAATTTACAATACACAATCATTATCTGATGAGTGACTGATAATCAATCAATATGTAAGTGAGTGAATGAGATCAGCAGCAGAGACAAACACTCTGTTAGTCAGAGCTGTGAGAGGAAGGAGGAAAGGATGGAGGGAGGAGCTAAACTGGGACTCAAGTACACAGAAGACACAAACTTTCACAGTGGAGTTTGATCCTACAAACACACACATTGTCTTCATCTTCAACATGCTGTCAGTCAACTTCAGTGTGTTTGTCACTTTGTTTGTGCTCACAATAAGAGGTAGGTGACACATTTAACATGAACAGAGTTTCACTGAGAAAAACTAGTAGATCACAAAGTTCCATCTATTCTACATGGAATAAAACTCTTTACAGCTGCTGATTGATCTCCTTTAATCAATCATCTTTATTGATTCATGTCTTCCTCTGCATGTTGTGTTCTTGTCCAGAGTGTAAAGGAGAAGATAAAGTGATGCAGCCACCAGGAGACGTCATTGCTGCTGAAGGAGATACAGTTACACTGGAGTGTACTTTTGAAACAACTGCTACATATTCCTATCTGTTCTGGTACAAACAAGAAGTAAATGACTTTCCAAAGTATATTTTGCGACGTGATAATTATGGAGCAGAAGATAATGCACCAGAGTTCCAGAAAGACAGATTTGATGCTAAACTCAACAAGCCATCAGTTCCTCTGAAGATCCAGAAGCTTCAGCTGTCTGACTCTGCTGTGTACTACTGTGCTCTGAGGCCCACAGTGACAGGAAACAGTAAAACTCTGTACAAAAACCTTTGGAGCAAAGACAACAGAAAACTCCACAACATCCACTAGAGGGAGACACACTCTGTTACACTGCTATGATCTGATTCTTTACCATCATCTCCATCTTTATCTTCTCTGTGAGCTCTAGTCAGACATGGAGTGAGTCTCTGTGAACTGTCTCCACTGAGGTTTCAGTCATTGTTCTCACATGTTAACACAGAAACATCTTTTGGTAAAGGTTCATACTGTCTTCAATTCACAAAGTAATTTTTTAAAGTTCTTTTAAAAGACAGGTAAGGGTGAGAAGTAAAGTTTCCTCTACATGTTTCGACCACTACCGGTGGTCTTCCTCAGGAGGCACGTCACAGGATGGGAAGTGACGTGTCATATAGGCTGCTGGCTCTTTCTTTGATGTTTTCCAGACAGTAGGAGGAAATTACGCCCCCTACTGTCTGAGGCCTTCTCCAGGACTGCGTCCCACGTGTGTGGCAAAGTATACGCCCCCTCGTCACGGTTCATACTCCTTGGACCTCGCTTGCGGATCTCGATGGCCTCTCTGATCCAGCGTTGGTACTTATTACTTTCAGCACGGATGACCCTGGCATTATTCCAGTCCATGATGTGGTTTTGTCTTTTGCAGTGGTCGGATATGGCAGATTTCAGATTTTCCTGTAGTGCTTGTTCTTTTATTGCTCTTGTTTGTCTGTTGGCTGTCTCCTTCTCGCACTCCTTCTGATGTTCGTTTTTCCGTGTTCCGAATGATCTCCCTGTCTCCCCGATGTATGTATTGTTGCATGATAAGCATGGAATTTCATATATTACGTTGCATTTGTGTTCTGGTTTTATCTTGTCCTTTGGTCTGACTAGTAGCTGTCGGAGTTTTGTGTGTGGTTTGACCGGTGTATTGATGTTGTGTTTTTTCATGGCTCTTTGAATGCGTTCAGTGACTCCCCGAATATATGGCAGTGTGACTGTGGCTGGGGTATTGTGTACGTCCTTCTTCTTACGTGTATGCTTTTCTTTACTGAGTGCCTGTTTTTTGCCTTTTTCTATTGCCCATTTTGGATACTGACAGTGTGTGAGTGTTTTGTGTATGTGTGCCTCCTCCTCTTGTCTGTCCTGTGCGTCTGTGATGAGTGTGGTCCGGCTGTACAATGTTCTGACGACTGAAAGTTTGTGTTCTGTGGGGTGTTCCGAAGTCCAGAGTAAGTATTGATCTGTGTGGGTGGGTTTCCTGTGTATTTTGAGTTTTATGCTGCCGTCGTTGTTGTGGTGTATTTTCAAGTCCAAAAAAGCTATTTCATTGTTTGTTTCCTCTTCGTATGTGAATTTGATGTTTCCTGTAGAGTCCATGGTGTTAAGGTGATCTGTGAGCTGTTGAGTGTGGCCAGTTTTGATTTTTTCCAGAATATCGTCAACGTATCTTTTCCAAAATGTGATATTGCAGTCTGATGGTGCTGTGTTAATTGCTGTTTGTTCCAAATGTTCCATAAAAAATCCGCTCATTATTGGTGAAAGTGGGTCCCCCATTGCAAATCCATGTGACTGTTTGTAGATGGTGTTCTGATATTGAAAATAAGTGGATGTGGCAACGAACCTGAGGAGAGACATGATGTCGTCGACTGTGAGTTTTGTTCTTTTCCGGAGTGTTCTGTCGTTATTGAGTCTGTTGTGTACTATGTGGAGGGTGGCTTCAACTGGGGTTTTTGTGAATAGTGATACAACGTCGTGTGATATGAGTATTTCATCTGGTGCAATGGTGAGTTGTTCCAAGTCCTGTGCCAATTGTTTTGAGTTTTTGCAGTGCTGTTGTGTGAGTCCAAGGAGTGGTTTTATTATTTCAATGAGTGATTTGGAGAGGTTGTATGTGACTGATCCGATGCTGTCTACAATGGGGCGGAGTGGTGAACCGGGTTTGTGTATTTTGGGGGTGCCATATATTCGGGGTGTGATGGTGGCTGTGGGGACCAGGTGGCGATATTGTTCTTGAGTGATTTTGTCTTGAACTAGCAGGGGTTTGAGTAATGTTTTGAGTGTCCGTTTGAGTTGTTCTGTCGGGTCTTTTTTGAGTGTGTGGTATGTGTTATGGTCCTGTAAAAGGACTTCGGAACACCCCACAGAACACAAACTTTCAGTCGTCAGAACATTGTACAACCGGACCACACTCATCACAGACGCACAGGACAGACAAGAGGAGGAGGCACACATACACAAAACACTCACACACTGTCAGTATCCAAAATGGGCAATAGAAAAAGGCAAAAAACAGGCACTCAGTAAAGAAAAGCATACACGTAAGAAGAAGGACGTACACAATACCCCAGCCACAGTCACACTGCCATATATTCGGGGAGTCACTGAACGCATTCAAAGAGCCATGAAAAAACACAACATCAATACACCGGTCAAACCACACACAAAACTCCGACAGCTACTAGTCAGACCAAAGGACAAGATAAAACCAGAACACAAATGCAACGTAATATATGAAATTCCATGCTTATCATGCAACAATACATACATCGGGGAGACAGGGAGATCATTCGGAACACGGAAAAACGAACATCAGAAGGAGTGCGAGAAGGAGACAGCCAACAGACAAACAAGAGCAATAAAAGAACAAGCACTACAGGAAAATCTGAAATCTGCCATATCCGACCACTGCAAAAGACAAAACCACATCATGGACTGGAATAATGCCAGGGTCATCCGTGCTGAAAGTAATAAGTACCAACGCTGGATCAGAGAGGCCATCGAGATCCGCAAGCGAGGTCCAAGGAGTATGAACCGTGACGAGGGGGCGTATACTTTGCCACACACGTGGGACGCAGTCCTGGAGAAGGCCTCAGACAGTAGGGGGCGTAATTTCCTCCTACTGTCTGGAAAACATCAAAGAAAGAGCCAGCAGCCTATATGACACGTCACTTCCCATCCTGTGACGTGCCTCCTGAGGAAGACCACCGGTAGTGGTCGAAACATGTAGAGGAAACTTTACTTCTCACCCTTACCTGTCTTTTAAAAGAACTTTAAAAAATTAACACAGAAACAGTTTGGTGCTGAACTGTAAAACCCTTTGAGTCACTGGATGTCATGTTGGACTGTATAAACGAGACTTGAGCTCAGCATCCATTAAAGTTTTAGTTCACTGTAACTGTTTTACATGACCATAAAATTTTGCACACCGTTAATTCTGAGAGAAGACTAAAACGTTTGTAGCATCACTTTGTCAGTGATTTGCTGGAAATTCATCAGAGCTGTGATGAGGTGATAATACAACACACAAACAGAGTCTTTAAATCAAATCAAAGCCAGAAAATGCACCAAGATCAAAAAAGAACAACTGTACTCTCAAATATTATCATTGAGCTTTGAGTTTGCTCATCATTGAATCATACTCATTTCTTCAGTAGAAATATTTCCATAATATGAATGAAACAAGTCCAAATAGTTCTCCATGTTCCCAGAAAAGAGAGAAACCCTTGAGATGGTCCAGCTTCCCGCTTTGGTCCACCCTCGATAAAGGGTTTTCTCTAGTCCAATCTTCTGATGCTCAACTTAGCCTCTGTGTGCAGAATTCAAATGTTGGAGGAAATCAAACCAGAGTGGTCCTGTTGCCTTTTACTGGTAAGAACATCATTCGGACTTTCATACCCTAAAAAGAGAAGGGTGCTCATGACATCTGTTGTTTCAAGTAGTACATATTCTGTTCCCCATCGTAACTCCAACGACAATGAGGAAGGAAAGACAATACAAACTTGACATTCAGTCCAACAGAGACATTGTAATGGCTTTTGGAAATTTCCTTTCTGCAAATAAATGGAATGTGAATCCACTGACAACATGATGACACTAGTGTCATTATTTTGATTCTTTGGTCAGTGTTTATTTAAAGCAGGGGTGCTCAATCCTGGTCCTCGAGAGCCCCTATCCAGCAGGTTTTAGTTGTTTCCCTCTTCCAACACACCTGATTTAAATGATCAGGATCGTTATCAGGCTTCTGCAGAGCTTGATGATGAGCTCATCATTTGAATCAGGTGTGTTGGAAGAGGGAAACAACTAAAACATGCTGGATAGGGGCTCTCGAGGACCAGGATTGAGCACCCCTGATTTAAAGCATATGTGTTGGTATACTTGGAAAGGCAGAATATGCCTCATATGCTATTAAATTTCAACATGAACACAGCAAGGAAGCAACATCTGGCTTTTTACATGTAATAGAAATATACAGACCCCCTATGAACACCACTTTTTGAGGTCTACAAATGAGTCCTTATCACTGTCTTTACATTCACTGATCTGAGAGACCTCCAAAATTCATGGGGGCCCAATGTCACTCTCACAAGATTATTATTAGGTTTTTCGATTTTCAAGAGCCAATATTTAAACATTTGTCCTCTGCTGGTGCTGGAGACATCTGACAATTTGGCTCAGCTTTGGGGTAAGTCTCTGAATGCCATTGATGCTATTTTCTTTGTTGATTGGATCTTTCAATTCTACACAGAAAAATATTAACCTCTGAGGGCCATAGGGTTCCATCCTGGGACGTCTTTACTTTAACATATACATGCTTCTGCTTGATGATGTTGTCAAAAAATACTCGTATGCAGACGACACACAGTTGTACATGTTACTCTCCTCCAAAGATCTGAAGAAATTGAATAAATGAGATCAGCAGCAGAGACAAACACTCTGTTAGTCAGAGCTGTGAGAGGAAGGAGGAAAGGATGGAGGGAGGAGCTAAACTGGGACTCAAGTACACAAAAGACACAAACTTTCACAGTGGAGTTTGATCCTACAAACACACACATTGTCTTCATCTTCAACATGCTGTCAGTCAACTTCAGTGTGTTTGTCACTTTGTTTGTGCTCACAATAAGAGGTAGGTGACATATTTAACATGAACAGAGTTTCACTGAGAAAAACTAGTAGATCACAAAGTTCCATCTATTCTACATGGAATAAAACTCTTTACAGCTGCTGATTGATCTCCTTTAATCAATCATCTTTATTGATTCATGTCTTACTCTGCATGTTGTGTTCTTGTCCAGAGTGTAAAGGAGAAGATAAAGTGATGCAGCCACCAGGAGATGTCATTGCTGCTGAAGGACACACAGTTACACTGGAATGTACTTTTGAGACCAGTTATGCAACAGCACAACTTAGTTTGTTTTGGTACAAAAAAGAAGTGAATGGTTCCCCAAAGTACATGATGAAAAGTTACTCAAAGACTGTGGATAAAGCTCCTGAGTTTAATGAAGACAGATTTCATATTGGAATCCAAGATAAGTCCTTTCCTCTGAAGATCCAGAAGCTTCATCTGTCTGACTCTGCTGTGTACTACTGTGCTCTGCAGCCCACAGTGACAGGAAACAACAAAACTCTGTACAAAAACCTTTGGAGCAAAGACAACAGAAAACTCCACAACATCCACTAGAGGGAGACACACTCTGTTAAAGCTCTGATTTGTCAGTTGTTGGACTGATGATGAAGACAACAGAGAAATGAAGCAGTAAAGATCAGAGACAGAGACAGAGCTGCTGTGGAAACACAAAACTATTTGATCGGCTGAGCTGAAGTGAAAAAAAAATGATGTCAAGAGGTAATGGCCCCGCCCACTGAACTTCAGCTCATCCACTCACATTATTTCTTCCTCATTGTTCTGCAGTGGAACAACATTGTTCATCTGCTGTGTGTCTGACTTTAATAACTCCAAAGACATGTTCATTTACCTCTTTTTGTTTTCATCTCTCTTTAAAGGTGAGTTTAAGATCAGGGATCAGAGTTTGCTTTGACCTGCTGAACTAATCAGATATACAGACTGTATTTTACTACTTTTTTGTTTGTTACTCTGAGAGAATGAACATTAAGTTCTGATCATCTTGTAAGTTTCACTGACAGAGTTACACAGTTGATTTCATTGTGAATGTCCACAGAGTAACACTGTACAGGTGACATTCTCCACTGTCTTCTCCTCTCAGCCTCATGGACAATGTGAGTCTAATGGCTTCATTTTCTCTACTTTTTCCAGGACTAATAGCTGAAGACACAATCTCTCCTGTACAAGATGAAGTCCGTGGAACAGAAGGACAATCTGTCACACTCTCATGTAACTATCAGACACCAAGTGTTTATGCTAACCTTTTCTGGTACAAACATCAATCTGACCTTCAGGCTCCTCAGTTTATACTCTCGAAATGGGGAAAAGGGTTCTCAGATGAACATATCCCTAATAAACGATATGGATCCCAAACATCACCTACATCAACTACATTGACCATCACAGAGCTAACCCTGGCAGACACAGCTCTCTACTACTGTGCTGTAGACACACAGTGATACAAAGTGTGGCAGAGGCTGTACAAAAACCTGAACACAGATATGAGACTCCTGTTCAAAGAGGAGGGAAGTGGTATTCAGAGCACAGCTTCATATCAGATGGATTGTTCTAATTCCTGTTTTATCACAGTCACTGTGGTTACAGCTGCGAATTGTGGCATGACGAGGGGACTGCAGGTGAATTTGAAACTACTGTTGTCAATAACGTCACCTAGGGTAGGCCTAGGATCCTGCACAAGGCAGACACACGTTTGTTTTACCACATTAAGTATGTTGCTGTTAAAGTAAGGAGCTCTCTTAAAAGAAGATTTGGAATATGAGCTTTGGTGCATGTGGACGAGTGCTCCAAGAAACAGGTAGGGGAGGGAACACGCTCTCCACACTGCCTCATAATAAACACTGTGGGAGGATTGACAGGAGCAGCAGATCAGTGATGCCTCCAGAAGAGATGCTGTGGAGTATTTGAGGGAACAAGTTCACGAACACCAAATCAAAACATTGTATTCATGTTTTAAACAATGAAAATTAAGTCCAAACTACAGCAGCTTATTGCACAATAAAATGTTTTTTTATTGTTACTTACTTGTTGCCATATTCTTGTCTTCCTGCTCCTCTTCATCTTCATCAGTGATGAATCCAGCCATCATTTACCACCAGACACATCATTCCAGTGGCCTCATCTGATGATGTCTGTTGTTTCCAATAGTACATATTCTGTCACTCATCCAAGATCCAACTACAAAGGGGAAGAGAAGACAACACAGACTTGACATTAAGTACAACAGAGATACTGTAATGGCTCTTTGAAATGTTATTTTTACAAATAAATGAAATGTGAATCCATTGAGCCTCAGATGTTGTTAAATTTCAACATGAACACATCCTTGAAGCAACTTGTAACTTTGACACATGATGACAACATATAGACGCCTATCCACATCAGTTTATGTGGTCCTTATGTTGTCTGAAACCATATGGAGTTTATGCATTTAGCCACAATATTTTATAGAACATCGACGATTTCCTGAGTTCTGCCTGATTTGACACGAGTTGAATCACATGTCAAAGGATCAGCTTTTATAGGAGCAGCCAGTAATAAAAGTCTCACATTCAGAAAGACTGCTTCAGTTGTCCTTTCTTATATCAGCTGGAGTCAGAGCATCAGATTGTTTCCTTACAGAGAAGGAAATCATTTGTCAACAGGGAGGTAACCTTGACAACTTGTCCCTCCTTCTCCTGATACAGTAGGAAGTGTTGGATTTTATAAGCAATGACTAGAAAAAGTCAAATTAAGACTCTGGAAAGTGATTTAAAAGCAGAATAGAAGAGGATCATGTGTTTGGGAAAAAAGTTCATGTGTGGTTTTGGTGTTCAGAACATCCAGTGATATGAGAGGAAGAACATGTTGAGGGAGGAGCAACACTGTCAAAGAGCAGAACACAAAAGGACTCCCACTGTCACATGCATTCAGTATGGAAACCAAACATAACAGATAGTGTGTGGAAGATGCTGTCACTGCATTACTGGCTCATGTTTCCTTTGTTGGTGATCACATTGAAAGGTAGGTTAAAGCAGGAAGAAGACATGTCTTTAAAAGCATTTGCTAGAAATCAGTGGAACAGGTGCCCAGACTTTAACATTTAACATTTATCTCTTCCTTTAGGTGTCAACTGTCAACAACTGACTGCAGTGAAGGATGAAGAGTCCAGTTTAGAAGGCAGCACTGTGACTCTGACCTACAAATACTCACAAGCTGTAACTGCTGCTGATAATTTCTTCTGGTATCAACAACATCCAGGAAAACCTCCAGATTTGATCATCTCTCACTATGGAACAAAAAATAAAACAGAAGCTGGACTGTCTGTTACAGTGACTGGTGATAAAACCCAAGTCAACATGAAGATCTCCTCTGCTGCAGTGACAGACTCTGCTGTGTACTACTGTGCTGTGAAGCCCACAGTGACAGGAAACAGCAAAACTCTGTACAAAAACCTTTGGAGCAAAGACAACAGAAAACTCCACAGCATCCACTAGAGGGAGACACACTCTGTTACTCTACTATGATCTGATTCTTTACCATCACCTCCATCTTTATCTTCTCTGTTTCCTCCAGTCAGACATGACACATTGTTGAGGTTGTCCTTATGAGAATGACAAATGATGTTTTCAGAAGAGCTGATACTGGTGAATGTTCAGTTTCTGTCCTGCTCACCCAAAGTGCAACTTTTCATACAGTTGACATGAAGATTGTGATGAACAAGCTGCAGCACTGAGTTGGTGTATCAGTGATGGCTCTGAACACATTTTGTTCATATTTGACAAAATGTGACATGTTTTGTTTCCTTGGTGACCATGTCTCCCTTCAGTCTTCAGTAAAGTGAGGAGTTCCTCAGGAGTTAATTCTCAGACAATTTTTATTTTCTCTACATCTGCTACCACTCAGCCACATGATACAGAGACACAAAATTTCACTCCACTGTTACAATAATAACACATGACTGCATCTTCCATTTAAATCCACTGAGACAATAAAACTCTCCAGCCTCAACGATTGATACTAATAAGAGATTATGATAATTCGTGATTGGAGTTGGTGAGACTGAGAACATTTTTTGACATTAACCCATAAGGACCCACGGTGACACAGGTGTCACACACCCTTTAAGTATTCTGGAAAGTTCCTAAAAGACATTTATTCTTGAATTTAACTGATGTGGTCTCAAAGTGACGTCCACTTAACATACTGGTGAAGTCATGTGACAGTATGTGAATTGCTGTCCATATGACATCACTTCCAAAATGGCGGTGTGCCAGGTGAGCACATGGGAGAAAACTTGCTAATTTAAAAAGCTTGTTTTTTGACAGCAAAAGTAAATTTCAACCCATGTAACAATTATAATCCTTCAATAACATGTCCAAGATCACATATAAGTGGCTCTGATCACATTCCTCACACAAATAGATACATATAAAATTTAGCAAAAATCGCTGTGACATATATGTCACATCGGGCCTTCAGCCCAAGAAATACCATGTGACATATTTGTCACAATAAGGAAAAATAGCAATGAGTTGCTCAAATAATTAAGGTAAATCAGTAAATTTTTATCAATATATTTTTCTGTGGTTCATTTGAAACAAAAATAAACAAAGAAAAATTAAGTCATGACATGGTGTGGATAATAAAATCGTTCAGGTTCCCTTCATTATTTTGTTTTTGCACCATGTCTCATGTTTACTGTATAAATGTGTTGCTCAGTGATCCACAGCAACAGCAATACTTGTAGTATGAGGTTGTTTTATTGGTCAGTTTGCACATTTTTTCGGCTGTAAAACAAATTAGAGTAAAATTTTTTGCTAAATCTTATTAACAAAGAAGAATTTTTGATTTATATTGTGAAAATGCAAATAAAAAGGCAACTCTGTGTTTCTAAAGAAGAAACTGTCAGGTGGATTTATTTTCATATAACACATATAATTTATGTTAAATGTCCTTTTAACGCCCAATGTGACATATATGTAACATTACAGATCTTGGACACTAGGGGGCGCTTTCCCAAAATAACATCAGAAATGTGTTCTATGTAGTCCAACTAGTCTGTTTTATATCCAGCATAATTTTCCTTTAAGGAAAAATGGGTCTGGGTTCTTATGGGTTAAGAATTTAATGTCAGCCAACTAAAACATTTAGTAGGACATATCATTACTACTGGGTTCAAATGGGTCATACATACATCTACATATATACATATATACTGTGTGTCATCAGTGTAACAGTGATTGTGATTATATTTACTGAGAAATTTTCCCAATGGGAGACAATAAATGGAAAACAATAAAGGACCCAGAATGGAGCCTTGTGGAACTCCACAGGTGAAGAAGAAGATAGCCTGCTAGTTTCTACTGTTACAGATCTATTTGTCCAGTCAGAAACAAATCACTATAGAGTCACATAACTGATACCAATGAGAAGAATTCCACATGGTTAAATCAAATGTTGTGGTCAGTTGTGTCACAGGTTAAGGTAAGGTCAAGAGAATTCAGACAGAGTGAAGATCTACATCTGAAGAGAGCAGTAGTTCATTAGAGACATTAACCAGATCATTCTCAGGGATGTGAAAAGGAAAAAAATCAGACAGGAATATGTTAGAAAAACAAATTTTCATTCATAAAACCTTTACTAAGTATCCTGATGCTGTATTGTCATGTCTGTCCTTTGATATAGCTGGGAGACTCTAAAAATAACACTAAACTATATGTAATAGTGTTTTATGAACAACCTGTGAGTGATGATTTTTGTAAGTTCTACAAGTTAAAGGCAGTTTTTAATAACATGATAGAATCTAGACTCTTTGTTCATTTGAAAACTAAACAAACCAACATGGTGAAACCATCGTTTCACTCTGTCACAGACAATAATCAGATCCAGATTTAAAAACTAGAAACTCAGCTGATCAGAAAGTTCTTCACATTAAGGACAACAAACTCCAGTCGTCTGCTTCATCTGCAGTGTTTTAGTGAAAAACCTGACAACTTAAACTTGAACTCATGTGGAAGATGTTGGACTAACAACACAGTTAGAATCTGTGTGCAGGAAGCAGCTGGAGCTTTGTCATTTCTAAAGCTTCCATCAGTGTGAATGGAAACAGAGCACAGCAAGAGGAGGAGCTCCACAAGTGAATATGAAAGGCTTGATGTTGGAGCTGAAGAGCTGCTGTGTTCTCTCTATTGTTCATTCAGTACAAGTGGAAATAATGTTACTGCTTCTCATCTGGATGATGATGGTCTCCTTTCAAACTGGTAAGTCATCAGAAGATGGATCCAGATGTAAAAGGAGGAGACACACATGAAAAACATTTAGATGTTGTCTGAATTCATTTACTTGTTGTACAACTAAATGTCCTGGTGACATCTATGTTTGTTGTTTTCAGGGTCCTCTGAGGATGTACTGACTCCATTTAAAGATGTAGTGATGGATTTGGAAGGACACACTGTGACTCTCTCCTGCAACTATTCAGGCTCTGTCTACAGCCTCTTCTGGTACCAACAGAAGTCCAGTTCATCTCCACAGCTTCTCATAGCAGAATCTTGGGAGAAAATAGAAAGGTTGTCATTCCAACATGACAAACAGTCAAAGGAGTTTCATCTGCAGATCTCCTCTGCTGCAGTGACAGACTCTGCTGTGTACTACTGTGCTCTGCAGCCCACAGTGACAGGAAACAGCAAAACTCTGTACAAAAACCTTTTGAGCAAAGACAACAGAAAACTCCACAACATCCACTAGAGGGAGACACACTCTGTTACTCTTGTATGATCTGATTCTTTACCATCACCTCCATCTTTCTCTTCTCTGTGAACTCCTGTCAGACGTGGATGGAGTCTCTGTGTGTTTTCTCCTCTGAGGTTTCAGTCATTGTTCTCAAATGTTAACACAGAAACAGCTTGGAGGAATTTCTGTTTCTTAATGCTGCTCAACTGTAAAACCCTTTGAGTCACTGAATGTCATGTTGGACTGTATAAATAAACGAGACTTGATCTCAGCATCCACATAAGTTTTAGTTTGCTGTAATTGTTTTATGTCACCATAAAATTTTCCTCACCTTTAATTCTGAGAGAAGACTAAAATGTTTTTAACCATCACTTTGTCAGTGATCTGCTGGAAATAAATCAGAGTTGTGTGAGGGGATAATACAACACACAAACAGAGTCTTTAAATCGAACCAAATCCAGAAAACGTACCAAGATAAAAAAAAAAGAATAAATACTTTACAGTCAAATATTATCATTGAGCTGTGAGTTTGCTCATCATTGGATTGCACTTAATTCATCAATCGTAGTATTTCCAGAGTATGAATGAAACAAGTCCAGATAGTTCTCCATGTTCCCAGAAAAGAGAGAAACCCTTGAGATGGTCCAGCTTCCTGCTTTGGTCCACCCTCGATAAGGGATTTTCTCTGGTCCAGTTTTTTGATATTTAACTTAGCTTTTGTGTGCAGAATTCAGATGTTGGAGGTAATCAAACCAGAGTGGTTGTGTTGCCCTTTACTGGTACGGACATCATTCTGACTTTCATACCCCAAAAGGAGCACAACGGGGCTCATGACATCTGTTGTTTCAAGTAGTACATATTCTGTTCCCCATCCTAACTCCAACTACAAAGAGGAAGTAGATTATATGATACAAACCCCCTATGCACACCAGTTTTGTGGTCTACAAATGAGTCCTCATCACCATTTTTACATGTCAAAACAGAAAAAAACAGGAAAATGGGGTCATAATGCCAGCCAGAAGTCATAATTTACTTATTTGAGAGACCTCCAAAGTTCATAGGGGCCCAATATCACTCTCATGAGTCTTTTATATTTCTTTTGTTTGCATTTTCAAGGGCCAACATTTAAACAGGTGTCCTTTGCTGGAGACATTTGATCATTTGGCTCAGCTTCAGGGTAAGTCTCTGAATGGCATTGATGCTCTTTTCTGTTTTGATTGGTTCTTTCAGTTCTAAACAGACAAATACTAACCTCAAAGGCCCAGAAGTTTCCATCCTGGAAACCCTTTACTTTAACATATCCATACTTGTACATGGTGATGTTGTCAGGAAACACTTGTATGCAGACGACACACAGTTGTACATGTTACTCTCCTCCAAACATCTGAAGTAAGTGAATAAATGAGATCAGCAGCAGAGACAAACACTCTGTTAGTCAGAGCTGTGAGAGGAAGGAGGAAAGGATGGAGGGAGGAGCTAAACTGGGACTCAAGTACACAAAAGACACAAACTTTCACAGTGGAGTTTGATCCTACAAACACACACATTGTCTTCATCTTCAACATGCTGTCAGTCAACTTCAGTGTGTTTGTCACTTTGTTTGTGCTCACAATAAGAGGTAGGTGACATATTTAACATGAACAGAGTTTCACTGAGAAAAACTAGTAGATCACAAAGTTCCATCTATTCTACATGGAATAAAACTCTTTACAGCTGCTGATTGATCTCCATTAATCAGTCATCTTAACTGATTCATGTCTTCCTCTGCATGTTGTGTTCTTGTCCAGAGTGTAAAGGAGAAGATAAAGTGATGCAGCCACCAGGAGATGTCATTGCTGCTGAAGGACACACAGTTACACTGGAATGTACTTTTGAGAGCAGTGACCCAAGTCCTGTTTTGTTCTGGTACAAACAAGAAGTAAATGACTTTCCAAAGTACATTTTACGACGTGGTGCTTATGGAGATGATAATGCTGCAGAGTTCAAAAAAGACAGATTTGATGCTAAAGTCAACAAGCCATCAGTTCATCTGAAGATCCAGAATCTTCAGCTGTCTGACTCTGCTGTGTACTACTGTGCTGTGAGGCCCACAGTGACAGGAAACAGCAAAACTCTGTACAAAAACCTTTGGAGCAAAGACGACAGAAAACTCCACAACATCCACTAGAGGGAGACACACTCTGTTACACATCTGTGATCTGATTCTTTGCCATCACCTCCATCTTTTTTCCTCACTAGACTCCTCTGTTTTAAGCTCAGCTTTTTTTTAAAGCATCTCTAAACTGTCTTTTTCATCAAAGATTGTAGACAAAACTGTCTCTTTGCCGGTTATCCTTTTATGAATTCCAATCAAATTGTTGAGAAATGTCTGTTTGGATTCTGCGCCCGAAACAGCACTGAGACTGCTCTGGTTAAGGTCACAAGTGACTTACCGCTTGCAGCTGTTATGGACGGTGCAGAGACTCAAGCGCAGGCAATCAGACACGACACACAGGTTCCAAAGTAAAGGTATTTATTCTAACAAACAAAGTACAACAGAAAATCACTGCAAGGCAGGAAATAGAACTAACAAACAAATACAAAACTAAAAGCGAGCAAAGGCTGATAAAACAAACTAAAACTACAAACAAAGTGAGCTACGAATAAGACGAGCTGAACAAACCTAACAGAGAAACAGAAAGTGAGCTACAAAGCTCCTTCACAGGTTTAATTTGGGAGACATGAAATGTGGGGTGGATCCTCATAGAGGAGGGCAACTTTAGGCGGACAGCACTGGGATTAATGATGCGCTCAATAGCAAAAGGCCCCACGAACCGAGGTGCCAACTTTTTAGACTCTACCCGGAGGGGTAAGTCCTTAGCCTGAAGCCAAACCTTTTGGCCCGGGGAGTAGACAGGGGCAGGACAACGGTGACAATTGGCTTGACCCTCCATTCTCTGGGAAGCCTTCAATAAGGAGGCCTTCGAGCGCTTCCAGATCCTTTCACATCTCTTAAGGAAGGTCTGAAGAGACGGGGTGGCAATCTCCCGTTCTTGGGAGGGGAACATGGGAGGCTGGTATCCCAGAGAGCACTGAAATGGAGAGAGTCCAGTAGAGGCATTAGACAATGAATTGTGCGCATACTCGACCCATGGGAGAAGGCTGCTCCAGGCGGAAGGATTCTCAGAGGTCATACATCGTAAAAAGGAGTCCAGAGATTGGTTTGTTCGCGCCGTTTGGCCATTAGACTGTGGATGAAACCCAGAGGTTAAACTGACAGTAGCTCCCAGAGCGGTACAAAAATTTTTCCAAATCTCGGACGTGAATTGTGGTCCCCGATCTGACACAATGTCTGCAGGTATCCCATGGAGCCGGAAAACGTGGTTCACCAGCAGATCCGCCATCTCTCTGGCTGTGGGCAATTTGTCTAGAGGAACAAAATGAGCGGCCTTGGAAAACCGGTCGACAATGGTCAGAATGGCCGTTTTACCTTGTGAAGGGGGAAGTCCAGTGACAAAATCCACAGCGATATGGGACCAGGGTCGATGAGGGATTGGAAGTGGTTGAAGGAGCCCCGAACTCGGCCGATTAGAGGTCTTGTTGGTGGCGCAGACGGAACAAGCGGCCACAAACTCCTTGGTATCCGTTCCAGGGTCGGCCACCAGAATCTTTGTTTCAGGACCTCCATAGTCCGAGCAGTCCCAGGATGGCAGGCCAACCATGAAGAATGTGCCCAAAGCAGAACCTGAGGACAAACAGGATCAGGAACAAACAGACGGTTAGTAGGACTGTTACCTGGATCGGGATGTTGTTCTTGGGCCCGACGAACCACGGATTCGATCTCCCAGGTGAGTGAAGCCACAATACAAGTTCCAGGCAGGATGGCCTCAGGTTTGCTTGGGGATTCCTGGGAGGAGAACTGACGGGACAGAGCGTCAGGCTTGACATTTCTGGACCCAGGCCGATAAGTGATGGAAAAATTGAAGCGGCCGAAAAATAACGTCCAGCGGGCCTGCCAGGCGTTCAATCTCTTGGCCGATCGGATGTACTCCAAGTTCCGGTGGTCGGTCCAAACAATGAATGGCTGCTCGGCACCCTCTAGCCAGTGACGCCATTCTTCCAAAGCTAGCTTTACGGCTAGCAGTTTCAGATTGCCAACGTCGTAATTTCTCTCGGCCGGGGACAGTCGACGAGAGAAGAAGGCACAGGGGTGCAACTTTTCCACTTTTATGCAGATGACACACAGTTCTACTTTCCTATAAAGCCTAGGTCCACAGACATTTTTTGCACTCTGTCCTGTCTTGCTGAAATCAGAACTTGGATGTCCAGAAACTTCCTGCAGTGAAATGACACAAAATCAGACATCATCTTGATTACCTTCCATGGACGCAGTAGTATTAATGACTTTTTGGAGGGTTGGTCCAGACCCCTGCCCTTACCTCAGATGCAAAAAAATGCACATGTCTACCAGCAGGGGGCGCTATAACCACAGTCAACATGTTTTGGGTTATAACTCCCACACCGTATGTCGCACATTCAAAAACCTAATATCCACAGATTCCCTGAATAGCACTGAATCATCTGGGATAAGCCACGCCCATTTCCGCCTATAATTTTTTTTTCGCAAAATGGCAAAAACTGGAAAACGTACTTTTTCAAACTTCTCCTTGGGTTTTTGTCCAATCAGCGTGAAACTTGGCACGTACAGTATTCAGTTGGACCTGATCTAAAGTTATCAAAAGAATTTTGTTCCGTCTAAATATGCGCAAATTACTAACGCAAAAATTTTTATAGCTAGCAATAAAAATGCTAACTGTTGCATATCTTGGTCAAAACAAATGCTAATAACACCAAACCTGAGATCTCATGTTGTCATGTGACTGTGGGGGGTATGAGCCAAATTTGGCTCATGTTGGCCACTAGGGGGCGCTGCAAATATGGGAAATTTATATCTGTTAAATGGCAAGACCCATTTTCCTCAAATTTGGTAGGTATGATGCTGGGTCACTCCTGAGGCCATATCTTAATGTTATTCATGAATGGTCAAAGTGGGCGTGGCTTATTAAAAGGCAAAATACAAACATTTATTTCAGCTCAACTATTAGGCTCTGGACTGTGAAATTTACAGGGTCTATATAGAAGAGCACAACGACCACCCACACCAAAAAATGTGCGTTTACTCCACTAGGTGGCGCTATAATGGTTGCAAACGCACTTTGGCCTGTAACTTTCACATTTTAAATCAAGTCTTGGTAAACTCTACATCTACGTGTTTTGTAAATAGTGTCACATCTTCTGTCATAGGCCACGCCCACTTCCAGTGCACATTCCTCGTTGTACATCAGTACACATGAAAAACACACTTTTTCGAACTCCTCCTACAGTTTGCACTTCATCTGCACCAAACTTTACACATACAATCTCCAGATGTGCTTGAGCAAAAGTTATCAAAAGAATTTTGCTACTTCAAAAAATGTGCGAGTTATAAATACACAATTTTTTCTGCTCGCTAAAAAGCACATACTGTTGCATTATTCTGTCAATGTCAAAGCTGTTGACATTGAACTCAACTCACTTGTGTCAGAGGTCAACCGGAGGCTCTGTGCCAAATTTGGCGCAAATTGGCCAATAGGGGGCGCTATAAACTGGAAAAATTCAAGCAACATTAAAGTTGATCCGATTGGCACCAAATTTGGTGAGCATGATGTGGGCTTGCTCCCGAGGCCAGTCGTAAAATTTAGTAATGTTTGGTCAAAGTGGGCGTGACTTGTTACAGCTGACACATTCAGCCTTTCACGCTTCCGCTGCTCCTGCTGTTACCATTACAGCACTGCTGGTGATACTTTGGCCGGTATCGTGACACTCGCCCCGTGCCCGTGGTCCTTCTGGCTGGACCTCCGTGGGCTCAGCGAGACCCGGGGACCGAGTTGCGCAAGGGGGCTTGGCCCCCTTTCATAACTGCTTGCAGTTCTAGTTATTGTTGTTTTTAATGTAAAATACTTTGCTTTGAAAAGTGCTATACAAATAAAGTTATTATTATTATTATTATTATTATTGTTGTTGTTGTTGTTATTACATTATCTTCTCTGTGAGCTCCTGTCAGACATGGAGGGGGTCTCTGTGAATTTCCTCCTCTCAGGGTTCAGTCACTGTTCTCACATGTTAACACAGAAACAGTTTGGAGGACTTTCTGTTTCTGGATGCTGCTGGAATATAAAACTCCAAATCAAACCAAAGCCAGAAAATGCACAAATGTCAAAAAAGCACAACTATTCTATAGTCACATACTGTCAGCTTGACTAAAATACATCTAAATAGTTCTCCATGTTCCCAGAATGGAGAGAAACCATTTAGTTGTTCCATATTTATTCTAATGTGACCTGATTTGATCTGACAATGATATGAAAAATTGGAAGTGATCTTTCATCAAACATTTCTCTACAGTGTCAACAATCTCACTGGTTCAACTCAACTTTGGCAGCAAACAACTTCTAAAAAGTTTCTCTAGTTCCGCCCACTGATATTCCACTCAGCCAATAAGATCATTTCTGTGTACAAACCAGACATGTTTGAGGAAATCAAACCACAGTGTGATTGATGAATGTACTGCAGTGGAACAACATTGTTCATCTGCTGTGTGTCTGGGTTCAGTATCTCCAAAGTCATGTTGCTTCACTTCTTTTTGTTTTTGTCTCTCTTCTTAGGTGAGTTTATGAACAGATGAATTTCTCTTCAAACCTGATGAGTTAATGTTCACAGCTGAAAAGACATTATATTCTGTCTTTGCCATCAAATTCACAAAGTCACATTCTCCACTGTCTTCTCCTCTCAGCCTCATGGACAATGTGAGTCTGATGGCTTCATTTTCTCTACTTTTTCCAGGACTAATAGCTGAAGACACAATCTCTCCTGTACAAGATGAAGTCAGTGGAACAGAAGGACAATCTGTCACACTCTCATGTAACTATCAGACAACCAGTGGTTATGCTAACCTTTACTGGTACAAGCATCATTCTGACCTACATGCTCCTCAGTTTATACTCTGGAAATGGGGAAAAGGGGACTCAGGTGAACATATTCCTGATAAACGATATGGATCCCAAACATCACCTACATCAACTACATTGACCATCACAGAGCTAACCCTGGCAGACACAGCTCTCTACTACTGTGCTGTAGACACACAGTGATACAAAGTGTAGCAGAGGCTGTACAAAAACCTGAACACAGATATGAGACTCCTGTTCAAAGAGGAGGGAAGTGGTATTCAGAGCACAGCTTCATATCAGATGGATTGTTCTAATTCCTGTTTTATCACAGTCACTGTGGTTACAGCTGCTAATTGTGGCATGATGAGGAAACTGCAGGTGAATTTGAAACTCCTGTTGTCAGTAACGTCACTGAGGGTAGGCCTAGGATCCTGCACAAGGCAGACACACGTTTGTTTTACCACATTAAGTATGTTTCTGTTAAAGTAAGGAGCTCTGAAGGTCTCTAATATGCTTTGTGAATATGAGCCTTGGTGCATGTGGAGGAGTGCTCCAAGAAACAGGTAGGGGAGGGAACACGCTCTCCACACTGCCACATAATAAACACTGTGGGAGGATTGACAGGAGCAGCAGATCAGTGATGCCTCCAGAAGAGATGCTGCAGAGTATTTGAGGGTAACAGGATCACCCACACCAAATCAAAACATTGTATTCATGTTTTAAACAATGAAAATTAGTCCAACCTGCAGCAGCTTATTGCACAAGAAAATGTTTTTTTATTGTTACTTACTTGTTGCCATGTTCTTGTCATCCTGCTCCTCTTCATCTTCATCAGTGATGAATCCAGCCATCGTTTACCATCAGACGCATCACTCCAGTGACCTCATCTGATGATATCTGTTGTTTCCGATAGTTCATATTCTGTCACTCATCCAAGATCCAACTACAAAGGCGAAGAGAAGACAACACAAACTTGACATTAAGTCCAACAGAGATACTGTCATGGCTCTTTGAAATGTTATTTTTACAAATAAATAAAATATGAATCCATTGAAGACTGAGCTTCATATGTTGTTAAATTTCAACATGAAGACATCATTGAAGCAACTTGTAACTTTGACATATGATGACAACATATAGACGTCTATCCACATCAGTTTATGTGGTCCTTATGTTGTCTGACACCATATGAAGTTTATGCATTTAGTCACTTTATTATACAGAACCCAAATAAACTATGAACAACATCTGAGGTTTCCAAACTTCTGTCTGATTTGACACGAGTTGAATCACATGTCAAAGGATCAGCTTTTATAGGAGCAGCCAGTAATAAAAGTCTCACATTCAGAAAGACTGCTTGAGTTGTCCTTTCTTACATCAGCTGGAGTCAGAGCATCAGATTGTTTCTTTACAGAGAAGGAAATCATTTCTCAAGAGGGACATCACTTTGACAACTTCTCCCTCCTTCTCCTTATGCATTAGTAGGAAGTGTTGGGTTTTATAAGCAATGACTAGAAAAAATCAAATTAAGACTCTGGAAAGTGATTTAAAAGCAGAATAGAAGAGGATCATGTGTTTGGGACTAAAGTTCATGTGTGGTTTTGGTGTTGAGAACATCCAGTGATATGAGAGGAGGAACATGTTGAGGGAGGAGCAACACTGTCAAAGAGCAGAACACAAAAGGACTCCCACTGTCACATGCATTCAGTATGGAAACCAAACATACCAGATAGTGTGTGGAAGATGCTGTCACTGCATTACTGGCTCATGTTTCCCTTGTTTGTGATCACATTAAAAGGTAGGTTAAAGCAGGAAGAAGACATGTCTTTAAAGGATCTGTTTGCTAGAAATCACTGGAACAGAATCTCACTTTAATGTGGTCTTTAACAAAATTTATCTCTTCATTTAGGTGTCAACTGTCAACAACTGACTGCAGTGAAAGATGAAGAGTCCAGTTTAGAAGGCAGCACTGTGATTCTGACCTACAAATACTCTAAAACTATAGATGCTACTGATTATTTCTTCTGGTATCGACAACATCCAGGAAAACCTCCAGAGTTCCTCATCTTTCACTTTGGAACACAAAATAAAACAGAAGCTGGACTGTCTGTTACAGTGAGTGGTGATAAAACCCAAGTCAACATGAAGATCTCCTCTGCTGCAGTGACAGACTCTGCTGTGTACTACTGTGCTGTGAGGCCCACAGTGACAGGAAACAGCAAAACTCTGTACAAAAACCTTTGGAGCAAAGACAACAGAAAACTCCACAACATCCACTAGAGGGAGACACACCCTGTTTCACTTGTCTGGTTTGTTCAGACACAAACTGTCTCCTCTCATGAGTCGACATTGTGATGAAGAATGTTAGAAGTGAAGATACTGTGATGAGTCTCCTCCTCCTGACTCCTCCTGGCTGCATTACCATCAGATTAAAAACCACTAACTGAAAGTAAACATCAGGTCCAACATTTTAGCTATGCAAACTTGGAAAACCTGGTACTGACTTGGTTCATGTCACCTCTGACAACTCTGTATGTTTCTCACAAGAACGCCTGAAATACATCTTTAAAGCGTCACAAAATCAGTTTGCAGGAGGAGACCTCGGGGGAGACCGAGGACATGTTGGAGGTACTATGTTTCTCAACTGGCCTGGGAACGCCTCGGGGTCCCACCAGAAGAGCTGTAGGAAGTGTCTGGGGTGAGGGAAGTCTGGACATTTCTGCTTGGACTGCTGCCTCCTCAACCTGACCCCTGATAAGTGGTAGAAGATGGATGGATGGATGGATGGATGGATGGATGGATGGATGGATGGATGGATGGATGGATGGATGGATGGATGGATGGATGGATGGATGGATGGATAATCAGTTTACATTTTCTTTCAGCTGAAGTTTAGAATTCAACTTTTAACAGACATAAATGTACCTGATGCCTCCACCTCGTTTGTTGTCAACATGAAGCCATTTGAGATACACACTGGATCTGAAAAGTGAGACACAAACAAAGTTTGACATTACAGTTTAAAATAGTATTGGTGGACTGTTTGTGAAGTAGCATCTGTCTATAAGAAAAAAATATCTATGATTACTGTGTCATATGATGAAAAAATGTCATGTCATCTAAGAGCAAAACTTAAAATTTAGGAGTAAATTGCAAGAGAACACCTTGGAAGACGTTACTAGCAGTTGTCAAGTGTTTGTATCATGTCACACACTATGATCAGACTTAACTGCTGTTGGATGGTATCTGTATCAGCTGAGATGTTTCTATTAATGAGACAATCCAACGAAAAATCCTCTGACAACCAAAGTAACGGCTGAGAGACATCAACCACTACACATATAGAGAATACAGTCGACAAACTAGAATATATAGAAAAGAAGTAGAACCCAGAAAATAATTTACAAGACACAATCATTATAATTGATGAGTGACTGATAATCAATCAATATGTAAGTGAATGAATGAGTTCAGCAGCAAACACTCTGTTAGTCAGAGCTGTGAGAGGAAGGAGGAAAGGATGGAGGGAGGAGCTAAACTGGGACTCAAGTACACAAAAGACACAAACTTTCACAGTGGAGTTTGATCCTACAAACACACACATTGTCTTCATCTTCAACATGCTGTCAGTCAACTTCAGTGTGTTTGTCACTTTGTTTGTGCTCACAATAAGAGGTAAGTGACATATTTAACATGAACAGAGTTTCACTGAGAAAAACTAGTAGATCACAAATAATAAAACTCTTTCCAGCTGCTGATTGATCTCCTTTAATCAATCATCTTTATTGATTCATGTCTTCCTCTGCATGTTGTGTTCTTGTCCAGAGTGTAAAGGAGAAGATAAAGTGATGCAGCCACCAGGAGATGTCATTGCTGCTGAAGGACAAACAGTTACACTGGAATGTACTTTTGAGAGCAGTTACACAGCAACACAACTTGGTTTGTTCTGGTACAAACAAGAAGTAAATGGCTTTCCAAAGTACATCTTAAAACGTGGTGGTTATGGAGATGAGAATGCTATAGAGTTCCTGAGAGACAGATTTGATGCTAAAGTCAACAAGACATCAGTTCCTCTGAAGATCCAGAAGCTTCAACTGTCTGACTCTGCTGTGTACTACTGTGCTCTGCAGCCCACAGTGACAGGAAACAGTAAAACTCTGTACAAAAACCTTTGGAGCAAAGACAACAGAAAACTCCACAACATCCACTAGAGGGAGACACACTCTGTTACACATCGATGATTCTTTACAATCATCTCCATCTTCAACTTCTCTGTGAGCTCCTGTCAGACATGGAGGGCGTCTTTGTGAATTTCCTCCTCTGAGGCTTCACTCATTGTTCTCGCATGTTAACACAGAGGCAGTTTGGGGGAATTAGTGTTTCTGGATGCTGCTGGACTATAATACTCAAAATCAAACCAGAGCTATAAAACACACAAAGACCAAAAAAGTACAACTATTCTACTGTCAGATATTGTTGTCAGTATGACTGAAACAAGTATCAGTTGTTCTCCATGTTCCCAGAGCAGAGAGAAACCCTTTAGATGGTCCAGCTTCATCCTAGTGTGATCTGATTTGGTCTAACAATGATATGAAGAATTATAAGTGATCTTTCAAACATTTCTGCACAGCACCAACAATCTCACTGGTTCAACTGAAGCTTGGCAGCAAACAACTTCTAAAAACCTTCTCTGGTTCCACCCACTGATGTTCCAATCAGATCATTTCTGTGAACAGAATAGACATGTTCAAACCACAGTGTGACTGATGAATATGCTGCAGTGCAAGAACATAGTTCATCTGCTGTGTGTCTGACTTTCATAACTCCAAAGACATGTTGCTTTACCTCTTCTTCCTTCTTTTTCTCATTAAAGGTGAGTTTAAGATCAGGGATCAGAGTTTGCTCTGACTTGCTGAACTAATCAGATATACAGACTGTATTTCATTATGTTTCTTCATTGTTGATCTGCGACAATGAAAACAAGGTTTTGATAATCTTAATCATAATCATTGTGAATGTCCACAGAGGAACACTGTACAGGTGACATTCTCCACTGTCTTCTCCTCTCAGCCTCATGGACAATGTGAGTCTGATAGCTTCATTTTCTCTACTTTTTCCAGGACTAATAGCTCAAGTCACAATCTCTCCTGTACAAGATGAAGTCAGTGGAACAGAAAGACAATCTGTCACACTCTCATGTAACTATCAGACAGATTATGAGTATCCTGACCTTTACTGGTACAAACATCATTCTGACCTTCAGGCTCCTCAGTTTATACTCAGGAAAGGAGGAAAAAAGGAAACAGATGAGTATATTCCTGATAAACGATATGGATCCCAAACATCACCTACATCAACTACATTGACCATCACAGAGCTAACCCTGGCAGACACAGCTCTCTACTACTGTGCTGTAGACACACAGTGATACAAAGTGTAGCAGAGGCTGTACAAAAACCTGAACACAGATATGAGACTCCTGTTCAAAGAGGAGGGAAGTGGTATTCAGAGCACAGCTTCATATCAGATGGATTGTTCTAATTCCTGTTTTATCACAGTCTCTGTGGTTACAGCTGCTAATTGTGGCATGATGAGGAAACTGCAGGTGAATTTGTAACTACTGTTGTCAGTAACGTCACCTAGGGTAGGCCTAGGATCCTGCACAAGGCAGACACACGTTCGTTTTACCACATTAAGTATGTTGCCTTTAAAGTAAGGAGCCCTCTTAAAGGGCTCTAATAAGCTTTGTGAATATAACCTTTGTGAAGCCTTGGTGCATGTGGAGGAGTGCTCCACATGCATACTTATTTCCTTATTCTAGGAAATAAGTAAAAATGACAACACGCAGTCAAATTCTGTTGTCAAATTTAAGAGACACTTTCAAGTAGGTGGCGTTTTGAAATGTGTGCAGTCGTCACATCCAGATTGTTGAGGTGTTGTGATCTGGCCTCCAGGACAATCACAGTTTCATGAATAACTGTACAAAATAATCAGTGATGTTGGGAACAATACTGACTTTAAACATGTCTGTGTTGCTTTTGTGGTCAGTCTTAGAGCTCAGTCTTATACCTACAGTCAACACTATCAACAACTCACTTATGATTTAACAGCTCCAGGAATCCGATGGGTTTGGTCTTCCTTCACATGTTAGTCTTTCTTTTGGTTCTTGCGGCTGAAAACAACAGAAAAATATTTGCCCTGGAGACCTGGAAGGTTCTATCCTGTAACTTCTTTAATTTAACATACAGATGTCTCTGCTTGTTAATGTTGTCAGGAAAAACTCATATGCAGATGACACATAGTTGTACATGTTACTCTCCTTCAATGATCTGAAGTCAGTGAATGAATGAGATCAGATGCAGAGACATAGACTCTGTTAGTCAGAGCTGTGAGAGGAAGGAGGAAAGGATGGAGGGAGGAGCTAAACTGGGACTCAAGTACACAAAAGACACAAACTTTCACAGTGGAGTTTGATCCTACAAACACACACATTGTCTTCATCGTCAACATGCTGTCAGTCAACTTCAGTCTGTTTGTCACTTTGTTTGTGCTCACAATAAGAGGTAGGTGACATATTTAACATGAACAGAGTTTCACTGAGAAAAACTAGTAGATCACAAAGTTCCATCTATTCTACATGGAATAAAACTCTTTACAGCTGCTGATTGATCTCCTTTAATCAATCATGTTTATTGATTCATGTCTTCCTCTGCATGTTGTGTTCTTGTCCAGAGTGCAAAGGAGAAGATAAAGTGATGCAGCCACCAGGAGATGTCATTGCTGCTGAAGGAGACACAGTTACACTGGAATGTACTTTTGAGACAAGTGACCCAAGTCCTGTTTTGTTCTGGTACAAACAAGAAGTAAATGACTTTCCAAAGTACATTTTAAAACGTGGTGGTTATGGAGATGATAATGCTCTAGAGTTCCAGAAAGACAGATTTGATGCTAAACTCAACAAACCATCAGTTCCTCTGAAGATCCAGAAGCTCCAGCTGTCAGACTCTGCTGTGTACTACTGTGCTCTGCAGCCCACAGTGACAGGAAACAGTAAAACTCTGTACAAAAACCTTTGGAGCAAAGACAACAGAAAACTCCACAACATCCACTAGAGGGAGACACACTCTGTTACAATTGTATCCTTGTTCAGGTCTGTTAAATCAGCCAAATGATGCATCATTTAACTCGGTGTGTCATTACAGGATTGTAACCAGTTTGTTCGTGAAGATCGAAGAGTTTTAGAGAAGAGGAAAACCTTCTTTACAGCAGTCTCAGTTGTTAGTCAAGTACTTTCAACATTTGTGTAGTTTTACTTATAAATGATTTACACTCAGTGTTACACATTAAGGTTTAAATCTACTTCTTCTACATCAGTCCAATTATGATTCAATCCCTAAACTTTGAATGTTTGAAGGCCTGTATGTCCCACACAGTTCTGTCTATATTGATGTAAACCTGCTCAGAGTCACAATGAAGAGTAACACAGAGAAGAAAGTACAGATCAAAGAGGAGACAGAGAGATTGAGGGAGGAGCTGAGCTGTTTCTGATCTATAGAAGAGACACAAACATCCACATTCAACACACTTCAATACACAAACCAGAAACATTACCTTCATTCAACATGCTGTTGTTGGACTATTGTGGTTTTTGTGTTTTGATTCTCTACATCTTAACAGGTATGTTACTTCATACAACAGAAAGACATTGTGATACATTTTCATCATCTAATAAAATCAGATAAACTTTAATATTAACTTTACTGATACCTGTAAATTACAATAATAACAACAGAGTTATCTCTTCCTTTAGGTGTCAGATGTCAACAATCGACTGCAGTGAAAGATGAAGAGTCCAGTTTAGAAGGCAGCACTGTGACTCTGACCTGCAAATACACCAAAGCTTCTGGCACTAATTATTTCTTCTGGTATCGACAACATCCAGGAAAACCTCCAGAGTTCCTGATCTCTCATTTGGAATCAGGACAAGTATCATTAGATCCAGTCTCTGGATTGTCTGTTACAGTGAGGAAACAAGAAACAGAAATGGATCTGAAGATCTCCTCTGCTGCAGTGACAGACTCTGCTGTGTACTACTGTGCTCTGCAGCCCACAGTGACAGGAAACAGTAAAACTCTGTACAAAAACCTTTGGAGCAAAGACAACAGAAAACTCCACAACATCCACTAGAGGGAGACACACTCTGTTAAAGCTCTGATTTGTCAGTTGTTAGACTGATGATGAAGACAACAGAGAAATGAAGCAGTAAAGATCAGAGACAGAGACAGAGCTGCTGTGGAAACACACAATAATTTGATTGGCTGAGCTGAAGTGAAAAAATGATGTCAAGAGGTAATGGCCCCGCCCACTGAACTTCAGCTCATCCACTCACTTTATTTCTTCCTCATTGTTCTGCAGTGGAACAACATTGTTCATCTGCTGTGTGTCTGACTTTAATAACTCCAAAGACATGTTGATTTACCTCTTTTTGTTTTCATCCCACTTCAATGGTGAGTTTATGAACAGATGAATTTCTCTTTAACCTGCTGTATCGATGTTCACAGTTGTGATCTGAGCTACAGTTGAGATGTTTGTGTCCACAGAGTAACACTGTACAGGTGACATTCTCCACTGTCTTCTCCTCTCAGCCTCATGGACAATGTGAGTCTAATGGCTTCATTTTCTCTACTTTTTCCAGGTCTAATAGCTCAAGTCACAATCTCTCCTGTACAAGATGAAGTCAGTGGAACAGAAGGACAACCTGTCACACTCTCATGTAACTATCAGACAGACCGTTCTGTCAGACTTTACTGGTACAAACATCATTCTGACCTTCAGGCTCCTCAGTTTATACTCTGGAAAGGAGGAAACGGATACACACCTGAACATATTCCTGATAATCGATATGGATCCCAAACATCACCGACATCAACTACATTGACCATCACAGAGCTAACCCTGGCAGACACAGCTCTCTACTACTGTGCTGTAGACACACAGTGATACAAAGTGTAGCAGAGGCTGTACAAAAACCTGAACACAGATATGAGACTCCTGTTCAAAGAGGAGGGAAGTGGTATTCAGAGCACAGCTTCATATCAGATGGATTGTGCTAATTCCTGTTTTATCACAGTCACTGTGGTTACAGCTGCTAAAGAAACACTGTGGGAGGAAATCACATGCCAGCAATGCTTCACTCTTTACAATACACCTCACCACCTTTCAGAATAAAGCATAGAAATAAAAAAATACAAACAAACACATAAAACAGTGTAAAATCCCTTCGCAATTGTAATGGTGAACATTGAATAAGACAAAATTAGCTTTATATGTTGTTACATTTCAACATGAGGGCAACTTGTAACTTTGCACTCATAGTGACTATATATATAGTCGCCTATGTCCACCAGTTTTTATGATCCTACAAATGAGAACACATTATTTTGACAAGTGAAAACAGCAACAACAAAATTGAATGTTGGTTCATAAAACTTGACATACCTCAAATTCAACTGATCTCAGAGGCCTTAGAAGTTGATGCCATGTCAACAGAAGACTGTATTTTGAACAGGAGGTGTGGCTTCATTTGGACGTCCCAGTGTCACTGTGATCTGAACGCTTTGTATTTCTAAAGGTCAACATGACTCTGAGAGTTATTTCTCTGGAGGTACTAAACCCTTAAAAAAGGCTTCTCAGCTGTAAAAACATGAAGTTCTCATAATTCCACCACCATACACTCCAGAATGTGGTCTTGGGTCCCAAACACCAAATAAATAACTGTGAACTAAATCAGAGATGGTGCAGTAACACATTTCCTGACATGTGTGTGACTTGACACAGACTGACCAACATGTTTAAGGATCAGCCTTCAGAGGTGCAGCAAATAATAATAGTTTCATATTTAAAAAAGTCTGCTTCTGTAAATGTTTCTGGATCAGCAGAGGTGAGAGCATCAGATATCTCTTTTACAGAGAAAAAACATTTTATCAAAAGGGATATTACTTCTACAACTTCTACCATCTTCTTCTCAGACAGTTGTAAGTGTTTAGCTTTGAAATCAGTGTCCAGAAAAAATAAGATCAAGATTCTGCAAAGTTATTTAAAAGCAAAGCAACAAAGATGTATGTGTTTGTGTTTAAAGCTGTAAAATATCCAGTGATATGAGAGGAGGAACATGTTGAGGGAGGAGCAACACTGTCAAAGAGCAGAACACAAAAGGACTCCCACTGTCACATGCATTCAGTATGGAAACCAAACATACCAGATAGTGTGTGGAAGATGCTGTCACTGCATTACTGGCTCATGTTTCCTTTGACTGTGATCGCATTAAAAGGTAGGTTAAAGCAAAAAGAAGAAATGTTTTTAAAGACATTCTGTGCGTTAGAAATCTTTGGAACAGAAGCTCACAGTTTAATATGGCCTTTAACAACATTTATCTCCTCCTTTAGGTGTCAAATGTCAAGAAGTGACTGCAGACAAAGATGAAGAGTTCAGTTTAGAAGGCAGCACTGTGACTCTGACATACACATTCTCCCAAGCTGTACTTGCTGCTGATGATTTCTTCTGGTATCGACAATATTCAAGAAAACCTCCAGAGTTCCTCCTGTACATCTCAGGATTGAACAAATCAAGACCAGCGGAGTCTCTGAAGTCAGCGGCAAGGTTTTTCACCAAACTCTCTGGAGAAAAACATCTGGAATTGAAGATCTCCTCTGCTGCAGTGACAGACTCTGCTGTGTACTACTGTGCTGTGAGGCCCACAGTGACAGGAAACAGCAAAACTCTGTACAAAAACCTTTGGAGCAAAGACAACAGAAAACTCCACAACATCCACTAGAGGGAGACACACTCTGTTAAAGCTCTGATTTGTCAGTTGTTAGACTGATGATGAAGACAACAGAGAAATGAAGCAGTAAAGATCAGAGACAGAGACAGAGCTGCTGTGGAAACACAAAACAATTTGATTGGCTGAGCTGAAGTGAAAAAATGATGTCAAGAGGTAATGGCCCCGCCCACTGAACTTCAGCTCATCCACTCACTTTATTTCTTCCTCATTGTACTGCAGTGGAACAACATTGTTCATCTGCTGTGTGTCTGACTTTAATAACTCCAAAGACATGTTGCTTTACATCTATTTGTTTTCATCTCACTTCATAGGTGAGTTTATGAACAGATGAATTTCTCTTCAAACCTGCTGTGTTGATGTTAACAGTTGTAATCACATAATGTTCTCTCTTTTTCATCAAGTTCTGTACAATCTATTTGTGATCTGAACTACAGTTGAGATGTTTGTGTCCACAGAGTAACACTGTACAGGTGATATTCTCCACTGTCTTCTCCTCTCAGCCTCATGGACAATGTGAGTCTGATGGCTTCATTTTCTCTACTTTCTCCAGGACTAATAGCTGAAGACACAATCTCTCCTGTACAAGATGAAGTCAGTGGAACAGAAGGACAACCTGTCACACTCTCATGTAACTATCAGACAGATGATGATTATCCCTGGCTCTACTGGTACAAACATCATTCTGACCTTCAGGCTCCTCAGTTTATACTCTGGAAAGGAGGAAAAAAGGAAACAGGTGAACATATTCCCAATAAGCGATATGGATCCCAAACATCTCCTACATCAACTACATTGACCATCACAGAGCTAACCCTGGCAGACACAGCTCTCTACTACTGTGCTGTAGACACACAGTGATACAAAGTGTAGCAGAGGCTGTACAAAAACCTGAACACAGATATGAGACTCCTGTTCAAAGAGGAGGGAAGTGGTATTCAGAGCACAGCTTCATATCAGATGGATTGTTCTAATTCCTGTTTTATCACAGTCACTGTGGTTACAGCTGCTAAAGAAACACTGTGGGAGGATTGACAGGAGCAGCAGATCAGTGATGCCTCCAGAAGAGATGCTGCAGAGTATTTGAGGGAACAAGTTCACTCACATCAAAACATCCAGAGTTTATTTAATATTCAAACACTGAAAATTCTGCTGACAATGATAATTTACCAAGCAAAGCCAAACTACGGTCCGATAAAATCTCTTTTCTTATTCTTACTTACTTGTGTCCTTATCTTTGTCATCCTGTTGTTGTCCATCTTTGTCAGTGATGAATCCAGCCACCAGTTACCATCTGATATCTGTTGTTCCCAATAATACAAATTCTGTCAACCATTGAATCTTTAGCTACAATGACGAAGGAAATCCATTACAAACTCGACATTAAATGCAACAGAAATACTGTAATGACTCTTTAAAATGTTCTGTCAATAAATGGAATGTGAATCCTTTGAGGATTAATGAATCTGGTGTGTTGAATTATCATCACTTTCTTTGTTAGTGTTCATTTTAAATCATGTGACCATCTGATGAGGCAATGAAATATTCCTCATAAGTTGTTAAATTTTAACCTGAAGACAACATGGAAACTACTTGTATCTGCACATATCTGTTAAGACTTTAAAAACCCCTAAGCACATTATCTGTTGTGGTCCTACAAATGCGTCCACATCACTATTTTGTCATGTTTAAAAAACAAACACTTCACTGAGGGATTATAATACTTTCTCCAAATAATTTTTTACTGATCTGTAAGACCATATATACACCTCCATGAACTTTCAGGGCCCTCATATCACTCTTGTTTGAGTTAATTGTCCATTTTCAAGGGCCAGATTTAAACATGTGGCCTCTGTGGAAGACATTTGTTCATTTGGTTCAGCTTCATGCTAAGCCTCTGAGTGGTTTTGGTCCTGTTTCTGTTTCCATTGGTTCTTTCATTTCTAAACAGACAAATTATAACCACAAACACCCAGAAGGTTGCATCCTGGAACTTCTTCAATTTAACATGTAAATGTCTCTGTAACCCTAACCCATGTCTGTGCTTGTTAATATTGTCAGGAAACACTTGTATGCAGACGACACACAGTTGTACATGTTACTCTCCTCCAGTGATTTTAAGTAGCAGAGACAAACACTCTGTTAGTCAGAGCTGTGAGAGGAAGGAGGAAAGGATGGAGGGAGGAGCTAAACTGGGACTCAAGTACACAAAAGACACAAACTTTCACAGTGGAGTTTGATCCTACAAACACACACATTGTCTTCATCTTCAACATGCTGTCAGTCAACTTCAGTGTGTTTGTCACTTTGTTTGTGCTCACAATAAGAGGTAGGTGACATATTTAACATGAACAGAGTTTCCCTGAGAAAAACTAGTAGATCACAAAGTTCCATCTATTCTACATGGAATAAAACTCTTTACAGCTGCTGATTGATCTCCTTTAATCAGTCATCTTTATTGATTCATGTCTTCCTCTGCATGTTGTGTTCTTGTCCAGAGTGTAAAGGAGAAGATAAAGTGATGCAGCCACCAGGAGATGTCATTGCTGCTGAAGGAGATACAGTTACACTGGAATGTACTTTTGACACCAGTTCCACAAGTCGTACGTTGTTCTGGTACAAACAAGAAGTGAATGGTTCCCCAAAGTACATGATGAAAAGTTACTCAAAGGATGTGGATAAAGCTCCAGAGTTTAACAAAGACAGATTTCATACTGGAATCCAGGATAAGTCATTTCCTCTGAAGATCCAGAAGCTTCAACTGTCTGACTCTGCTGTGTACTACTGTGCTCTGCAGCCCACAGTGACAGGAAACAGTAAAACTCTGTACAAAAACCTTTGGAGCAAAGACAACAGAAAACTCCACAACATCCACTAGAGGGAGACACACTCTGTTAAAGCTCCGATTTGTCAGTTGTTTTACTGATGATGAAGACAACAGAGAAATGAAGCAGTAAAGATGAGAGACAGAGACAGAGCTGCTGTGGAAACACAAAACTATTTAATTGGCTGAGCTGAAGTGAAAAAATAATATCAAGAGGTAATGACCCCGCCCACTGAACTTCAGCTCATCCACTCACATTATTTCTTCCTCATTGTTCTGCAGTGGAACAACATTGTTCATCTGCTGTGTGTCTGACTTTAATAACTCCAAAGACATGTTGATTTACCTCTTTTTGTTTTCATCTTTCATTAAAGGTGAGTTTAAGATCAGGGATCAGAGTTTGCTTTGACCTGCTGAACTAATCAGATATACAGACTGGATGTCAATATGTGTCTTTATTGTTGCTCTGAGAGAATAAAAATAAGTTTTGATCATCTTGTAAGTTTAACTGACAGAGTTACACAGTTGATTTCATTGTGAATGTCCACAGAGTAACACTGTACAGGTGACATTCTCCACTGTCTTCTCCTCTCAGCCTCATGGACAATGTGAGTCTGATGGCTTCATTTTCTCTACTTTTCCAGGACTAATAGCTGAAGACACAATCTCTCCTGTACAAGATGAAGTCAGTGGAACAGAAGGACAACCTGTCACACTCTCATGTAACTATCAGACCGATTATGAGTATCCTGACCTTTACTGGTACAAACATCATTCTGACCTTCAGGCTCCTCAGTTTATACTCTGGAAATGGGGAAAAGGGGCCTCAGCTGAACATATTCCCAATAAACGATATGGATCCCAAACATCACCTACATCAACTACATTGACCATCACAGAGCTAACCCTGGCAGACACAGCTCTCTACTACTGTGCTGTAGACACACAGTGATACAAAGTGTAGCAGAGGCTGTACAAAAACCTGAACACAGATATGAGACTCCTGTTCAAAGAGCAGGGAAGTGGTATTCAGAGCACAGCTTCATATCAGATGGATTGTTCTAATTCCTGTTTTATCACAGTCACTGTGGTTACAGCTGCTAAAGAAACTGTTGTTGCCAATAGTACATATTCTGTAACACGTCCAACATCCAAGTACAATGAGGAAGGAAAGACAATACAAACTACACATTAAGTACAACAGAGTTGCTGTAATGACTCTTTAAAATGTCCTTTGTGTCAATAAATAAAATGGGAATCCACTGAGGACTGAGGACACTGATGTGTGTTGAGTTATCATCAGTTTGGACATTCACTTGACCCCCTGCAGTTTGAATACCAGGAGAATGTTGAGGTGAATGATGAAGTCCTCCACATGCTCCACCGAGTGTATTCTGACTTGGATAAACCAGGTGGATATGTAAAAATCAAGTTCCTCGACTTCTGAAGTGTTTTTTGTATAAATCAATGGCAATGGGGTTGATCCCTGCCTCACCTCCTGGTTTACAGACTCTTACAGGTGTACCACAGTTGGTCAGGCTGGGAACTGTGTCTCTGGGACAGTGATGAGCAACACTGGGGCTCCTCAAGGGACTGTTCTGGCTTCATTCCTGTCCACTCTGTACTCTGTGGCCTTCATCTGAATCCTTCCAAATTCAGAAATACTGTGATGATACAATTATTGTGGTGTCTATCAAGAATGGGCAGGAAGGTAAGAACATGAACCTGATTAAGGCCTTCACTGACTGGACTGCTAAGAACTGCCTCCTGCTGAACAACTCTATAGCCAAAGAGATGGTTGTGGACTTCCACAGGTCTAAGTCTCTGATACTGCCTGTCAGCATTAGAGAGGAGGACACTGAAGTGGTGGAAACCTATAAATACTTAGATTTGCACCTTGACAACAAACTAAACTGGTCAACAAACAGACATGGCATTCTCACAATTTCACCACCACGCGTTCCACAATGTAGTCTTTGTTCCCAAACTACAAATAAATAACTGTGATCTAAATCAGAGATGGTGCAGGAACACATTTCCTCAAGTTTGTGTCTCCTGACAAAGACTGACCCACATGTTGTGAGGGATCAGTTTTTGTAGATGCAGCCAATAACAAGAGTTTCACAATCAAAAAGGCAGCAATTTTTTTTGGATCAACTGAGGCCAGAGCATCTAAAAAAACATTCTCCCAAGAGGGATTTTGCTTCTTCCCCTCTTCTTCTGACACAGTTGTAGGAAGCATTTGATTTCCAAAACAATGTCAAGTAGAAATAAAGTCAAGATTCTCGAAAGTGAGTTAAAAGAAAAGCAACGAGAAATCCAGCAGAACAGCAAAGGTTCATGTGTTTGTGCTTGAAACTATAAATTATATCCTGGTGTGGTTTTGGTGTTCAGAACATCCAGTGATATGAGAGGAGGAACATGTTGAGGGAGGAGCACTGTCAAAGAGCAGAACACAAAAGGACTCCCACTGTCACATGCATTCAGTATGGAAACCAAACATACCAGATAGTGTGTGGAAGATGCTGTCACTGCATTACTGGCTCATGTTTCCTTTGTTAGTGATCACATTGAAATGTAGGTTAAAGCAGGAAGAAGACATGTCTTTAAAAGATCTGTTTGAAGGAAATCAAAAGACATTGATATTTAACATTTATCTCCTCATTTAGGTGTCGACTGTCAAGAACTAACTCCAATCAAGGATGAAGAGTCCAGTTTAAAAGGCAGCACTGTGACTCTGACCTACAATTATCCTCAGTTGTCAACTACTAATTATTTCTTTTGGTACAGACAACGTCCAGGAAAACCTCCAGAGCTTCTGATTTCTCACTCAGCTTCAGGAGCAGTCGGAACTCATCAAACTCCTGGACTGAAGATTCAAGTAGAAAAACCCAAAATCACGATGCAGATCTCCTCTGCTGCAGTGACAGACTCTGCTGTGTACTACTGTGCTGTGAGGCCCACAGTGACAGGAAACAGCAAAACTCTGTACAAAAACCTTTTGAGCAAAGACAACAGAAAACTCCACAACATCCACTAGAGGGAGACACACTCTGTTACAATTGTATCCTTGTTCAGGTCTGTTAAATCAGCCAAATGATGCATCATTTAACTCGGTGTGTCATTACAGGATTGTAACCAGTTTGTTCGTGAAGATCGAAGAGTTTTAGAGAAGAGGAAAACCTTCTTTACAGCAGTCTCAGTTGTTAGTCAAGTACTTTCAACATTTGTGTAGTTTTACTTATAAATGATTTACACTCAGTGTTACACATTAAGGTTTAAATCTACTTCTTCTACATCAGTCCAATTATGATTCAATCCCTAAACTTTGAATGTTTGAAGGCCTGAATGTCCCACACAGTTCTGTCTATATTGATGTAAACCTGCTCAGAGTCACAATGAAGAGAAACACAGAGAAGAAAGTACAGATCAAAGAGGAGACAGAGAAATTGAAGGAGGAGCTGAGCTGTTTCTGATCTATAGAAGAGACACAAACATCCACATTCAACACACTTCAATACACAAACCAGAAACATTACCTTCATTCAACATGCTGTTGTTGGACTATTGTGGATTTTGTGTGTTGATTCTCTACATCTTAACAGGTTTGTTACTTCATACAACAGAAAGACATTGTGATTCATTTTCATCATCTAATGAGATCAGATAAACTTTAAGATTAACTTTATTGTTACCTGTAAATTACAATAATAACAAAAGAATTATATCTTCCTTTAGGTGTCAGATGTCAACAACCGACTGCAGAGAAAGATGAAGAGTCCAGTTTAGAAGGCAGCACTGTGACTCTGACCTGTAAATACACCAAAGGTGCTGGCACTAATTATTTCTTCTGGTATCGACAACATCCAGGAAAACTTCCAGAGTTCCTGATCTCTCATTCAGAAGCAGGAGAAATAGCATTAGATCCAGTCCCTGGATTGTCTGTTACAGTGAGGAAACAAGAAACACAAATGGATCTGAAGATGTCCTCTGCTGCAGTGACAGACTCTGCTGTGTACTACTGTGCTCTGAGGCCCACAGTGACAGGAAACAGCAAAACTCTGTACAAAAACCTTTGGAGCAAAGACAACAGAAAACTCCACAACATCCACTAGAGGGAGACACACTCTGTTAAAGCTCTGATTTGTCAGTTGTTGGACTGATGATGAAGACAACAGAAATGAAGCAGTAAAGATCCTGTTTTATCACAGTCACTGTGGTTACAGCTGCTAAAGAAACACTGTGGGAGGATTGACAGGAGCAGCAGATCAGTGATGCCTCCAGAAGAGAAGCTGCAGAGTATTAGAGGGGAACAAGTTCACCCACATCAACCCATCCAGAGTTTATTTAAATTTCAAAATACAGAAAATTGTGACCATGAGGATAATTTATTAAACTACAGCAACTTATGTTTAAATAAAACGTTTTTATATTGCTACTTACTTGTTGCCATATTCTTGTTTTCTGGCTTCTCTTCATCTTCATCAGTGGTGAATCCAGCCATCGTTTACCATCAGACACATCATTCCAGTGGCTTCATCTGATCATATCTGTTCTTGTCAATAGTTCATATTCTGTCACACATCCAAGATCCAACTACAAAGGGGAAGAGAAGACAACACAGACTTGATATTAAGACCAGTGGAGATGCTGTAATGGCTCTTTAAAATATCATTTCTACAAATAAATGAAATATGAATCCATTGAGGACTGAGCCTCAGATGTTGCTAAATTTGAATATAAAGACATCATTGAAGCAACTTGTACCTTTGACATATTATGAAAACATATAGACGTCTATCCACTTCAGTTTATGTGGTCCTTATATTGTCTGACACCATATGAAGTTTATACATTTAGCCACTATGTTTTATAGAACCATAAATAAACCCAAATAAACTCTGAACAACATCTACGATATCCTGAATTCTGTCTGATTTGAGACGAGTTGAATCACATGTCAAAGGATCAGCTTTTATAGGAGCAGCCAGTAATAAAAGTCTCACATTCAGAAAGACTGCTTCAGTTGTCCTTTCTTATATCAGCTGGATTCAGAGCATCAGATTGTTTCCTTACAGAGAAGGAAATCATTTATCAACAGGGAGATCGCTTTGACAACTTCTCCATCTTTCTCCTGATACACTAGGAAGAGTTGGATTTTATAAGCAATGACTAGAAGAAATCAAATTAAGACTCTGGAAAGTGATTTAAAAGCAGAATAAAAGAGGTTCATGTGTTTGGGACTAAAGTTCATGTGTGGTTTTGGTGTTCAGAACATCCAGTGATATGAGAGGAGGAACATGTTGAGGGAGGAGCAACACTGTCAAAGAGCAGAACACAAAAGGACTCCCACTGTCACATGCATTTAGTATGGAAACCAAACATAACAGATAGTGTGTGGAAGATGCTGTCACTGCATTACTGGCTCATGTTTCCTTTGTTTGTGATCATGCTAAAAGGTAGGTCAAAGCAGGAAGAAGAAAAGGATCTGGTTGTGAGAAGTCAACTGCTGACATTTGATGATGGTCATTAACAACATTTATGTCTTCTTTTAGGTCTCAACTGTCAACAACTGACTGCAGTGAAAGATGAAGAGTCCAGTTTAGAAGGCAGCACTGTGACTCTGACCTACAAATACTCCCAAGCTATTACTTTTAATGACAATTTCTTTTGGTATCGACAACATCCAGGAAAACGTCCAGAGTTCCTCATCCTTATCTATGGAACACAAAATAAAACAGAAGCTGGACTGTCTGTTACAGTGAGTGGTGATAAAACCCAAGTCAGCATGAAGATCTCCTCTGCTGCAGTGACAGACTCTGCTGTGTACTACTGTGCTGTGAAGCCCACAGTGACAGGAAACAGCAAAACTCTGTACAAAAACCTTTTGAGCAAAGACAACAGAAAACTCCACAACATCCACTAGAGGGAGACACACTCTGTTACACTTCTATGGTTTGCTCGGCTTCAGTCTGGATTGACTTTACTCTCTTCCAGGAGGTTGATGTAAAGCTTCAGGAAATAAGTAACAATGGCAACACTCAGTTAAACTCTTTTGTCAAATTTTAGAGACACTAATGATTTGAAGAAGGAGCCATTTTGAAATGTGTGCAGGCGTCACATCCAGATTGTTAAGGTGTCGGGATCTGGTGTCCATGACAATCACAGTTACGCTAATAACTGCACAAAATAATCAATGATGTTGGAATCAATACTGACTTCAAATATTTCTCTGTTCCTTTCTGCTCCATCTCATAGCTGCAGTCAACACTATCAAAATCTCACTTCTAATTTAACAGCTCCAGAAGTCCGATGGGTTTGATCTTCCTTCTTCCTTCCTTCAGATGTTACTCTTTCTTTTGGTTCTTGCAGTTGGAAGCAACAAAAAAAATATTTGCCTTGGAGACCTGGAAGGCTTGATCCTTAAACCTCTTCAGTTTAACATGTCCATGCTTCTACTTGGTGATGTTATCAGGAAACACTCATATGCAGACGACATACAGTTGTACATGTTACTCTCCTCCAAAGATGTGAAGTAAGTGAATGAATGAGATCAGCAGCAGAGACAAACACTCTGTTAGTCAGAGCTGTGAGAGGAAGGAGGAAAGGATGGAGGGAGGAGCTAAACTGGGACTCAAGTACACAAAAGACACAAACTTTCACAGTGGAGTTTGATCCTACAAACACACACATTGTCTTCATCTTCAACATGCTGTCAGTCAACTTCAGTGTGTTTGTCGCTTTGTTTGTTCTCACAATAAGAGGTAGGTGACATATTTAACATGAACAGAGTTTCACTGAGAAAAACTAGTAGATCACAAAGTTCCATCTATTCTACATGGAATAAAACTCTATACAGATGGTGATTATGATCCTTTGTTCAGTCATCATTCTCAAATTTATGTTGTCTTCTGCATGTTGTGTTCTTGTCCAGAGTGTAAAGGAGAAGATAAAGTGACGCAGCCACCAGGAGATGTCATTGCTGCTGAAGGAGACACAGTTACACTGGAATGTACTTTTGAGACCACTACCAGTGCTACTTTGTTCTGGTACAAACAAGTAAATGGTTCCCCAAAGTACATGATGAAAACTTACTCAAAGACTGTGGAAAGAGCTCCAGATTTCCAGGAAGACAGATTTCAGTCTGGAATTCAAGATAATTCAGTTCCTCTGAAGATCCAGAAGCTTCAACTGTCTGACTCTGCTGTGTACTACTGTGCTCTGCAGCCCACAGTGACAGGAAACAGTAAAACTCTGTACAAAAACCTTTGGAGCAAAGACAACAGAAAACACCACAACATCCACTAGAGGGAGACACACTCTGCTTATCTTCTATGATCTGACTATTTACTATCATCTCCATCTTCAACTTCTCTGTGAGCTCCTGTCAGACGTGGAGGGGGTCTCTGTGAATGTCCTCGTCTCCAGTCTAAGTCATTGTTCTCACATGTTCACACACTTACAGTTTGTGGGAATTACTGTATTTTTGATACTGCTGTACTAGAAAACTGAAAATCAAACCATAGCTAGGAAACACACAAAGACCAAAAAAGTACAACTATTCTGTTGTCAGATATTGTTGTCAGTATGACTGAAACAAGTCCGAATTGTTCCCCATTATTCCCAGAACATAGAGAAACCATTTAGATGTCCAACTTCGTTCTAATATGGCCTAATTAGGGTCCGAGCACGAAAGTGCAGGAACAGCGAGAGTGTGACACACTCGGGCTGTCCTGCACTACAGTTTGAGGACCCTATTGTTCCCTTAATGTTTCTCGGTTTGGCTGTTTCTTTTTCTTTCGCCACTTTGAACCCCAATTTTTCCCCCTAAACATGCTCAAATTTGGCACACACATCAGGACTGGTGAAAAATTTGATATATTGGGGCAATTACACATATGAATGGCAAAATGACTCAATAGCGCCACCTTGAAAATTGGGCTTTAGTGGAGTTAATAGGCCTAGTTTTACATAAACTCATGAAATTTGGTACACAGATACAGTAGCCCGAATCAAAAACATTGTTGGTTTTAAAATTTCAAAAAACCTCAACGGCGCCCACTACAGCACGTGGTGCGCAATCATTGGAATTTAATGAACTTCTCGCAGGATTTTTACCCGGTCTTCACCAAATTGACTGTATGGCATCTAGACCCATCCAGCATGAAAAGTTATTAAAATCTTGTGGCTGCGTCACACGGTGTGGGCGTGGCACGGCGGCCATTTTGAGCAAATTCGCCATGTGGAACGAAATGGATTTTGGAGGTGAAGGGATCCACGTAAAATCACCAAATCCACACAAATCCTCATTAATCTCAAGAACTAACGTTTGAGATACAATTCAGGAATGGACGTGGTCAAATGGCTCCACAGCGCCCCCTACAAATATTCAAACATTCATATAAAATCACTGCTTTATCCTACAAACATGAAATCTGGTACACACGTACAGTATCCTAAGACCAACAGATTTGCACACTCCAAATTTCAAACATCTCCGCAGCGCCCCCTACAAATTTCAAATATTCATATAGTCAGTGCTTTGTCCTACAGACATGAAATTTGGTACATGTGCAGAGCAGGATGAGACAAACCATACTGCCTGCTATAGACATTCAGATCGTCTGTAAAGCGGCGGTGGGGGGGAGCGAAGACCCGTCCGATGTCGCTTGCAGCTTTAATTTTGGTCTTAAAATGGTATGAAGAATTCCAAGTGACCTTTCATCAAACATCTTTCTACAACACAAGGAATCTCATTGGCTCAGTTCAACTCTGGCAGCAAACAACTTCTAGAATTGTTTTCTCTGGTTCCATCCACTGATGTTCCACTCAGCCAATGAGATTATTTCTGTGTGGAAACCAGAAATGTTTGAGAAAATCAAACTGCAGCGTGACTGAATAACATGTTACTTTATGTCTTTTTGTTTTTATTTCACTTCAGAGGTGAGTTTATGAACAGACGACCTTCTGTAAAAACTGCTGTTTTCATGTTCACAGTTGAACTCATGAGATTTTACTCATGTTTGTTCTTGCAGCTTCTGTATTGAATAAACATAATTTGCATCAGACTCTAAAGACTGTTGAAAGACTCTTTCATGAAAACTTTTTCTGAAGACTCCAACAGATGATCCAGAAGTGATTTTTGTTTACAGGTTTGACAGAGCTGCCTGATCATTATTGGCCTTTAGCAGGCAGGCTACGTCCAACAATAGCTTTGCAGTTAAGAATCTGTTTGTGTGTGAAAATATCATAATTCCAAATTCTGAATGTACACAATTTATGTCTTCTGCCACAATATTTTACAAACCCAAATAAACTATCAGCAATGTATACGATTTCCTGACTTCTGTCTGATTTGCCACGAGTTGAATCACATGTCAAAGGATCAGCTTTTATAGGAGCAGCCAGTAATAAAAGTCTCACATTCAGAAAGACTGCTTCAGTTGTCCTTTCTTATATCAGCTGGAGTCAGAGCATCAGATTATTTCTTTACAGAGAAGGAAATCATTTCTCAAGAGGGAGATTACTTTGACAACTTCTCCCTCCTTCTCCTGATACAGTAGGAAGTGTTGGATTTTCAGACCAATGAATAGAAGAAGGAAAATGATGATTCTGGAAAGTGATTTTAAAGCAAATCAACAATAAATCTAGCAGAGTAACAGATTGTTTGTGTAGCTGTAAAATATGTTCAGGTGTGTTCTTGGTGTTCAGAACATCCAGTGATATGAGAGGAGGAACATGTTGAGGGAGGAGCAACACTGTCAAAGAGCAGAACACAAAAGGACTCCCACTGTCACATGCATTCAGTATGGAAACCAAACATACCAGATAGTGTGTGGAAGATGCTGTCACTGCATTACTGGCTCATGTTTCCTTTGTTTGTGATCACATTAAAAGGTAGGTTAAAGCAGGAAGAAGAAATGTCTTTATGGGATCTGTTTGCTAGAAATCACTGGAACAGAAACTCACTCTTTAATATGGTCTTTAACAACATTTATGTCTTCATTTAGGTGTCAACTGTCAACAACTGACTGCAGTGAAGGATGAAGAATCCAGTTTAGAAGGCAGCACTGTGACTCTGACCTACAAATATTCCAAACAAGCTACTGGTGGTGACTATTTCTTGTGGTATCGACAACATCCAGGAAAACATCCAGAGTTCCTCATCTTTCACTTGGGAACACAAAATGCAACAGAAGTTGGACTGTCTGTTACAGTGAGTGGTGATAAAACCCAAGTCAACATGAAGATCTTCTCTGCTGCTGATGCTGATGACGCTTTTCCATCTGGCAATCTGATGGACCAGTCTGGGTTTGGAGGTTGCCAGGAGAATGGTACATTTGGGACTGCATTGTGCCAAGTGTGAAATTTGGTGGAGGAGGAATTATGGTGTGGGCTTGTTTTTCAGGAGTCGGGCTTGGCCCCTTAGTTCCAGTGAAAGGAACTTTGAATGCTTCAGGATACCAAAACATTTTGGACAATTCTATGCTCCTAACCTTGTGTGAACAGTTTGGAGCGGGCCCCTTCCTCTTCCAACATGACTGTGCACCAGTGCACAAAGCAAGGTCCATACAGACATGGATGACAGAGTCTGGTGTGGATGAACTTCACTGGCCTGCACAGAGTCCTGACCTGAACCCGATAGAACACCTTTGGGATGAATTAGAGCAGAGACTGAGAGCCAGGCCTTCTCCACCAACATCAGTGTGTGACCTCACCAATGCACTTCTGGAAGAATGGTCAAATATTCCCATGAACACAGTCCTAAACCTTGTGGACAGCCTTCCCAGAAGAGTTGAAGCTGTAATAGCTGCAAAAGGTGAACCAACATCATATTGAACCCTATGGGTTAGGAATGGGATGGCACTTAAGTTCATATGTCAGTCAAGGCAGGTGAGCAAATACTTTTGATAATATAATGTGTGAACAACATCTACGATTTCCTGACTTCTGTCTGATTTGACACGAGTTGAATCACATGTCAAAGGATCAGCTTTTATAGGAGCAGCCAGTAATAAAAGTCTCACATTCAGAAAGACTACTTCAGTTGTTCTTTCTTATATCAGCTGGAGTCAGAGCATCAGATTGTTTCCTTACAGACAAGCAAATAATTTCTCAAGAGAGAGGTTACCTTGACAACTTCTCCCTCCTTCTCCTGATACAGTAGGAAGTGTTGGTTTTTCAAACCAATGACGAGAAAAAATAAAATTAAGACTCTGGAAAGTGATTTAAAAGCAGAATAAAAGAGGATCCTGTTCTTGGAACTAAAGTTCAGGTGTGGTTTAGGTGTTTAGAACATCCAGTGATATGAGAGGAGGAACATGTTGAGGGAGGAGCAACACTGTCAAAGAGCAGAACACAAAAGGACTCCCACTGTCACATGCATTCAGTATGGAAACCAAACATACCAGATAGTGTGTGGAAGATGCTGTCACTGCATTACTGGCTCATGTTTCCTTTGTTTGTGATCATGCTAAAAGGTAGGTTAAAACAGGAAGAAGAAAAGAATCTGGTTGTGAGAAGTCAACTGCTGACATTTGATGATGGTCATTAACAACATTTATGTCTTCATTTAGGTGTCAACTGTCAACAACTGACTGCAGTGAAAGATGAAGAGTCCAGTTTAGAAGGCAGCACTGTGACTCTGACCTACAAATACTCCCAAGCTATTACTTTTAATGACAATTTCTTTTGGTATCGACAACATCCAGGAAAACGTCCAGAGTTCCTCATCCTTATCTATGGAACACAAAATAAAACAGAAGCTGGACTGTCTGTTACAGTGAGTGGTGATAAAATCCAAGTCAGCATGAAGATGTCCTCTGCTGCAGTGACAGACTCTGCTGTGTACTACTGTGCTGTGAGGCCCACAGTGACAGGAAACAGCAAAACTCTGTACAAAAACCTTTTGAGCAAAGACAACAGAAAACTCCACAACATCCACTAGAGGGAGACACACTCTGTTACTCTTCTATTGTTTGCTAGGCTTCAGTCTGGATTGACTTTACTCTCTTCCAGGAGGTTGATGTAAAGCTTCAGGAAATAAGTAACAATGGCAACACTCAGTTAAACTCTTTTGTCAAATTTTAGAGACACTAATGATTTGAAGAAGGAGCCATTTTGAAATGTGTGCAGGCGTCACATCCAGATTGTTAAAGTGTCGGGATCTGGTGTCCATGACAATCACAGTTACGCTAATAACTGCACAAAATAATCAATGATGTTGGAATCAATACTGACTTCAAATATTTCTCTGTTCCTTTTCTGCTCCATCTCATAGCTGCAGTCAACACTATCAAAATCTCACTTCTAATTTAACAGCTTCAGGAATCTGATGGGTTTGATCTTCCTTCTTCCTTCCTTCAGATGTTACTCTTTCTTTTGGTTCTTGCAGTTGGAAGCAACAAAAAAAATATTTGCCTTGGAGACCTGGAAGGCTTGATCCTTAAACCTGTTCAATTTAACATGTCCATGCTTCTACTTGGTGATGTTATCAGGAATCACTCATATGCAGACAACATACAGTTGTACATGTTACTCTCCTCCAAAGATGTGAAGTAAGTGAATGAATGAGATCAGCAGCAGAGACAAACACTCTGTTAGTCAGAGCTGTGAGAGGAAGGAGGAAAAGATGGAGGGAGGAGCTAAACTGGGACTCAAGTACACAAAAGACACAAACTTTCACAGTGGAGTTTGATCCTACAAACACACACATTGTCTTCATCTTCAACATGCTGTCAGTCAACTTCAGTGTGTTTGTCACTTTGTTTGTGCTCACAATAAGAGGTAGGTGACATATTTAACATGAACAGAGTTTCACTGAGAAAAACTGGCAGATCACAAAGTTCCATCTATTCTACATGGAATAAAACTCTTTACAGCTGCTGATTGATCTCCTTTGATCAATCATCTTTATTGATTCATGTCTTCCTCTGCATGTTGTGTTCTTGTCCAGAGTGTAAAGGAGAAGATAAAGTGATGCAGCCACCAGGAGATGTCATTGCTGCTGAAGGAGATACAGTTACATTGGAATGTGCTTTTGAGAGCAGTTCCACAGTAGCACAACTTAATTTGTTCTGGTACAAACAAGAAGTAAATGCCTTTCCAAAGTACATTTTAAGACGTGGTGCTTATGGAGATAATAATGCTGCAGAGTTCCAGAAAGACAGATTTGATGCTAAAGTCAACAAGCCATCAGTTCCTCTGAAGATCCAGAAGCTTCAACTGTCTGACTCTGCTGTGTACTACTGTGCTCTGCAGCCCACAGTGACAGGAAACAGTAAAACTCTGTACAAAAACCTTTGGAGCAAAGACAACAGAAAACTCCACAACATCCACTAGAGGGAGACACACTCTGTTACAATTGTATCCTTGTTCAGGTCTGTTAAATCAGCCAAATGATGCATCATTTAACTCTGTGTGTCAATTCAGGTTTGGAACCAGTTTGTTCGTGAAGATCAAAGAGTATTAGAGAAGAGGAAAACCTTCTTTACAGCAGTCTCAGTTGTTAGTCAAGTATTTTCAACATTTGTGTTGTTATACTTATAAATGCTGTCACACTCAGTGTTACACATGAAGGTTTTATTCTACATCTTCTACGTCAGTCCAATTATGTTTCATCCCCTAAACTTTGTATGTTCTAAGGCCTGTATGTCCCACACAGTTCTTTCTACATTGATGTAAACCTGCTCAGAGTCACAATGAAGAGGAACACAGAGAAGAAAGTACAGATCAAAGAGGAGACAGAGAGATTGAGGGAGGAGCTGAGCTGCTTCTGATCTATAGAAGAGACACAAACATCCACATTCAACACACTTCAATACACAAACCAGAAACATTACCTTCATTCAACATGCTGTTGTTGGACTATTGTGGATTTTGTGTGTTGATTCTCTACATCTTAACAGGTTTGTTACTTCATACAACAGAAAGACATTGTGATTCATTTTCATCATCTAGTAAGATCAGATAAACTTTAACATTAACTTCACTGTTACCTGTAAATTACAATAATAACAACAGAGTTATCTCTTCATTTAGGTGTCAGATGTCAACAACTGACTACAGTGAAAGATGAAGAGTCCAGTTTAGAAGGCAGCACTGTGACTCTGACCTGCAAATACACCAAAGGTTCTGCTGATTATTTCTTCTGGTATCGGCAACATTCAGGAAAACCTCCAGAGTTCCTGATCTCTCATTCAGAATCAGGACAAGTATCATTAGATCCAGTCCCTGGATTGTCTGTTACAGTGAGGAAACAAGAAACACAAATGGATCTGAAGATCTCCTCTGCTGCAGTGTCTGAATCTGCTGTGTACTACTGTGCTCTGCAGCCCACAGTGACAGGAAACAGCAAAACTCTGTACAAAAACCTTTTGAGCAAAGACAACAGAAAACTCCACAACATCCACTAGAGGGAGACACACTCTGTTAAAGCTCTGATTTGTGAGTCGTTGGACTGATGATGAAGACAACAGAGAAATGAAGCAGTAAAGATCAGAGACAGAGACAGAGCTGCTGTGGAAATACAAAACACTTTGATTGGCTGAGCTGAAGTGAAAAAAATGATGTCAAGAGGTAATGGCCCCGCCCACTGAACTTCAGCTCATCCACTCACATTATTTCTTCCTCATTGTACTGCAGTGGAACAACATTGTTCATCTGCTGTGTGTCTGACTTTAATAACTCCAAAGACATGTTGATTTACCTCTTTTTGTTTTCATCTTTCATTAAAGGTGAGTTTAAGATCAGGGATCAGAGTTTGCTTTGACCTGCTGAACTCATCAGATATACAGACTGTATTTCATTATGTTTCTTCATTGTTAATCTGAGAGAATGAACATTAGGTTTTGATCATCTTGTAAGTTTCACTGACAGAGTTACACAGTTGATTTCATTGTGAATGTCCACAGAGTAACACTGTACAGGTGACATTCTCCACTGTCTTCTCCTCTCAGCCTCATGGACAATGTGAGTCTAATGGCTTCATTTTCTCTACTTTTTCCAGGACTAATAGCTCAAGTCACAATCTCTCCTGTACAAGATGAAGTCAGCGGAACAGAAGGACAATCTGTCACACTCTCATGTAACTATCAGACAAGATATAGGAATCTCTACCTTTACTGGTACAAACATCAATCTGACCTTCAGGCTCCTCAGTTTATACTCTGGAAAGGAGCAAAAGGGTACTCAGGTGAACATATTCCTGATAAACGATATGGATCCCAAACATCACCTACATCAACTACATTGACCATCACAGAGCTAACCCTGGCAGACACAGCTCTCTACTACTGTGCTGTAGACACACAGTGATACAAAGTGTAGCAGAGGCTGTACAAAAACCTGAACACAGATATGAGACTCCTGTTCAAAGAGGAGGGAAGTGGTATTCAGAGCACAGCTTCATATCAGATGGATTGTTCTAATTCCTGTTTTATCACAGTCACTGTGGTTACAGCTGCTAAAGAAACACTGTGGGAGGATTGACAGGAGCAGCAGATCAGTGATGCCTCCAGAAGAGATGCTGCAGAGTATTAGAGGGGAACAAGTTCACCCACATCAAAACATCCAGGTGATATTCATGTTTTAAACACCAAACATTGTGCTCATAATGACCATTTGTCAGATTACAGCAACACATGCTCCAATAAAATGTTTTTCTTGTTACTTACTTGTTGCCATATCTTTGTCATCCTTCTCCTCTTCATCCTTGTCACTGGTGAATCCAGCCTCCATTTACCATCAGACACATCATCTGATTTACATTGATGACAGCAGTGTGGCCGTCGTGGGATGATGAGGATAGCAGTAGTTTTCTTTCCTCATGGCAGCCATCTTGCTTGTTATGTCATCCTGCCCATCAGACCTGGGACCAATCACCTGCTGGCTGGTAGAGGAGAGCCAATCACATGCCAGCAATGCTTCACTCTTTACATATTCTCCTCACCGCCTATCAGAATAAATTACAGACATAAAACAAACAAACAAAGACATAAAAAAGTGCAAAATAGCATCGAAATTGTAACGGGGAGCATTTCCATAAGGCAAAATTAGCTTCATATGTCCTTAAATTTCAACATGAGAGCAACTTGTAACTTTGCATTCATAGTGACAAAATATAGTCAGGTCTGCGGTAAACCAAATCAGGTGATTCCTCCAGCTCCACTAAACCCAGTTCCAGTCTTATGTGAACCATTTGAACATGTAATCCTCGATTGTGTAGGTCCCCGTCCAAAATCCAAATCCATCCATCAGTACCTTCTGACTTTGATGTTCACCTCCACTTGGTATCCTGAGGCTGTTCAGCTGTGCACACTCTAAACCAAAGCTATTATCAAAGCCCTCATAAACTTCTTTTCTACATTCAGGTTGCCTAAATCCATTCAGACCGATCAAGGCTCCAACTTTCTGTCAAAACTAGGCGCTCAGGTCCTGGTGTCTCTGTCCATTCAGCACCAGAAATCCAGCACATATCAACCACAGTCACAGGACAGACTCGAACGATTCCATCAGACGTTAAAGTTGATGCTCAGAAAATTCTGTTAGGCGTCAGGAAAAGAGTGGGATGAAGGTTTGTCATTCCTTATGTTAGATGCACGAGAAAGCGTACAGCAGTCGACAGGTTTAAGTCCTACAGAGCTGGTGTTTGGACACACCGTGCCTGGTCCTCTGTGTTTAATGAGGGAAAAGTACCTGTCAGACACGGCAAGCTCCAGCTGAAAGACTGGGTCCTAACAGTTACACATGAAGGTTTTATTCTACATCTTCTACATCAGTCCAATTATGTTTCATCCCCTAAACTTTGAATGTTTGAAGGCCTGTATGTCCCACACAGTTCTGTCTATATTGATGTAAACCTGCTCAGAGTCACAATGAAGAGTAACACAGACAAGAAAGTACAGATCAAAGAGGAGACAGAGAGATTGAGGGAGGAGCTGAGCTGTTTCTGATCTATAGAAGAGACACAAACATCCACATTCAACACACTTCAATACACAAACCAGAAACATTACCTTCATTCAACATGCTGTTGTTGGACTATTGTGGATTTTGTGTGTTGATTCTCTACATCTTAACAGGTATGTTACTTCATACAACAGAAGGACATTGTGATTCATTTTCATCATTGAATAAGATCAGAAAAACTTTAAGATTAACTTTAATTGTTACTTGAAAATTATAATAATAACAACAGAGTGATTTCTTCCTTTAGGTGTCAGATGTCAAATTCTGACTGCAGAGAAAGATGAAGAGTCCAGTTTAGAAGGCAGCACTGTGACTCTGACCTGCAAATACACCAAAGGTTCTGCTGATTTTTTCTTCTGGTATCGACAACATCCAGGAAAACCTCCAGAGTTCCTGATCTCTCATTCAGAATCAGGACAAGTATCATTAGATCCAGTCCCTGGATTGTCTGTTACAGTGAGGAAACAAGAAACACAAATGGATCTGAAGATCTCCTCTGCTGCAGTGACAGACTCTGCTGTGTACTACTGTGCTGTGAAGCCCACAGTGACAGGAAACAGCAAAACTCTGTACAAAAACCTTTGGAGCAAAGACAACAGAAAACTCCACAACATCCACTAGAGGGAGACACACTCTGTTACACTGCTGTGATCTGACTATTTACCATCATCTCCATCTTCAACTTCTCTGTGAGCTCATGTCAGACGTGGAGGGGGTCTCTGTGAATTTCCTCCTCTCAGGTTTCAGTCATTGTTCTCACATGTTAACACAGAGACAGTTTGGGGGAATTACTGTTTCTGGATGCTGCTGGACTATAATCCTCAAAATCAAACCATTGCTAGAAAACACACAAAGACCAAAAAAGCACAACTATTCTTCTGTCAGATATTGTTGTCAGTATAACTGAAACAAGTCCGAATTGTTCTCCATGTTCCCAGAACAAAGAGAAACCATTTAGTTGTCCAGCTTAGTTCTAATATGATCTAATTTGATCTAACAATGGTATAGATTAGATTAGATTAGATTAGATTATACTTTATTAATCCCACAACGGGGAAATTTCCTCGTTACAGCAGCATAGACAAAAAGCAGAAAAACACACAACATACCCTATACAGAAAAAAGAAAATAAACAATCTACTATAAAGAAACATTTAAAATATACAATAGATACAGCAATAAGTGACGTGTGAATATGAAAGGAATATTTACTAAGGAAAATTTGAATAAATAATATTGCACATGGTAACAGTACTATGAATAGTGCAAGCAGATGAATAGTGCAAAAAGAAGCTACAACACATTCAGGTTGTGCTAGTGTTGTGTGTTGTAAAGTCTGATGGCTGTTGGAATGAAGGACCTGCGGTAGCGTTCCTTCCTACACCGTGGGTGTAACAGTCTGCTGCTGAAGGAGCTGCTCAGAGACCCCACAGTGTCATGCAGGGGGTGAGAGGGGTTGTTCATGATAGATGTCAGCTTGGCCAACATCCTCCTCTCACCCACCTCCTCTATGGAGTCCAGTGGACAGTCCAGGACAGAGCTCGCCCTCCTGATCAGTTTGCTGAGTCTCTTCCTGTCCTGTATGAAGAATTCCAAGTGACCTTTCATCAAACATTTCTCTACAGCACCAACAATCTCATTGGTTCAGCTCAATTTTGGCAGCAAACAACTTCTAGAAATGTTTTCTCTGGTTCCACCCACTGATGTTCTACTCAGCCAATCAGATCATTTCTGTGTGGAAACCAGAAATGTTTGAGGAAATCAAACTGCAGCTTGACTGATTAACATGTTGCTTTATGTCTTTTTGTTTTTATTTCACTTCAGAGGTGAGCTTATGAACAGATGAATTTCTCTTTAACCTGCTGTGTTCATGTTCACAGTTGAACTCATGAGATTTTGCTCATCTTTGTTCTTGCAGCTTCTGTATTGACTAAACATAATTCGCATCAGACTCTGAAGACTGTCTGAATACTCTTTCTTGAAAACATTTCTGAAGACTCCAACAGATGATCCAGAAGTGATTTTTGATTACAGGTTTGACAGAACTGCCTGATCATTATTGGCCTTTAGCAGGCAGACTAAGTCCAACAATAGCTTTGCTTTAGACTGTGTTTGTGTGTGAAAATATCACAATTCCAAATTCTGAACATAGAAAATGTATGTCTTCTGCCACAATATTTTGCAGAACCCAAATAAACTATGAACAATGTCTAAGATTTCCTGAGTTCTGTCTGATCTGACACGAGTTGAATCACATGTCAAAGGATCAGCTTTTATAGGAGCAGCCAGTAATAAAAGTCTCACATTCAGAAAGACTGCTTCAGTTGTCCTTTCTTATATCAGCTGGATTCAGAGCATCAGATTGTTTCCTTACAGAGAAGGAAATCATTTCTCAAGAGGGAGATCACTTTGACAACTTCTTCCTCCTTCTCCCGATTCAATAGTAGGAAGTGTTGGATTTTAAGACCAATGAATAGAAGAAGGAAAATGATGATTCTGGAAAGTGATTTTAAAGCAAATCAACAATAAATCTAGCAGAGTAACAGAGGTTCATGTAATTGTGTAGCTGTAAAATATATTCAGGTGTGGTTTTGGTGTTCAGAACATCCAGTGATATGAGAGGAGGAACATGTTGAGGGAGGAGCAACACTGTCAAAGAGCAGAACACAAAAGGACTCCCACTGTCACATGCATTCAGTATGGAAACCAAACATACCAGATAGTGAGTGGAAGATGCTGTCACTGCATTACTGGCTCATGTTTCCTTTGACTGTGATCACATTAAAAGGTAGGTTAAAGCAGGAAGAAGAAATGTCTTTAAAGGATCTGTTTGCTAGAAAACACCTGAACAGAAATTCACTTTAATATGGCCTTTAACAACATTTATCTCTTTATTTAGGTGTCAACTGTCAACAACTGACTGCATTGAAGGATGAAGAGTCCAGTTTAGAAGGCAGCACTGTGACTCTGACCTACAAATACTCTGAACAAGCTACTGGTGGTGACTATTTCTTCTGGTATCGACAACATCCAGGAAAACGTCCAGATGTGCTCATCTCTCACTTTGGAACACAAAATAAAACAAAAGCTGGACTGTCTGTTACAGTAAGTGGTGATAAAAACCTAGTCAACATGAAGATCTCCTCTGCTGCAGTGACAGACTCTGCTGTGTACTACTGTGCTGTGAAGCCCACAGTGACAGGAAACAGCAAAACTCTGTACAAAAACCTTTGGAGCAAAGACAACAGAAAACTCCACAACATCCACTAGAGGGAGACACACTCTGTTACACATAAATGATTCTTTACAATCATCTCCATCTTCAACTTCTCTGTGAGCTCCTGTCAGACATGGAGGGGGTCTCTGTGAATTTCCTTCTCTACCTTCTCAGGTTTCACTCATTGTTCTCACATGTTAACACAGAGGCAGTTTGGGGAAATTAGTGTTTCTGGATGCTGCTGGACTATAATCCTCAAAATCAAACCAAAGCTGGAAAACACACAAAGACCAAAAGAGTACAACTATTCTACTGTCAGATATTGTTGTCAGTATGACTGAAACAAGTATCAGTTGTTCTCCATGTTCCCAGAGCAGAGAGAAACCCTTTAGATGGTCCAGCTTCATTCTAGTGTGAACTTATTTGATCTAACAATGATATGAAGAATTATAAGTGATCTTTCAAACATTTCTGTACAGCACCAACAATCTCACTGGTTCAACTCAACTTTGGCAGCAAACAACTTCTAAAACATTTCTCTGGTTCCGCCCACTGATGTTCCAATCAGATCATTTCTGTGTACAGAACAGACATGTTCAAACCACAGTGTGACTGATGAATATGCTGCAGTGGAAGAACAGTTCATCTGCTGTGTGTCTGACTTTAATAACTCCAAAGACATGTTGCTTTACTTCTTTTGCCTTCTTTTTCTCATTAAAGGTGAGTTTAAGATCAGGGATCAGAGTTTGCTTTGACCTGCTGAACTAATCAGATATACAGACTGTATTTCATTATGTTTATTCTTTGTTGACCTGAGAGAATGAAAACAAGGTTTTGATAATTTTAATCATAATCATTGTGAATGTCCACAGAGTAACACTGTACAGGTGACATTCTCCACTGTCTTCTCCTCTCAGCCTCATGGACAATGTGAGTCTGATGGTTTCAGTTTGTCTGCTTTTTCCAGGACTAATAGCTCAAGTCACAATCTCTCCTGTACAAGATGAAGTCAGTGGAAAAGAAGGACAATCTGTCACACTTTCATGTAACTATCAGACACGTTATACTGCAATTATCCTTTACTGGTACAAACATCAATCTGATCTTCAGGCTCCTCAGTTTATACTCTGGAAAGGAGCAAAAGGGAGATCAGATGAACATATTCCTGATAAACGGTATGGATCCCAAACATCACCTACATCAACTACATTGACCATCACAGAGCTAACCCTGGCAGACACAGCTCTCTACTACTGTGCTGTAGACACACAGTGATACAAAGTGTAGCAGAGGCTGTACAAAAACCTGAACACAGATATGAGACTCCTGTTCAAAGAGGAGGGAAGTGGTATTCAGAGCACAGCTTCATATCAGATGGATTGTTCTAATTCCTGTTTTATCACAGTCACTGTGGTTACAGCTGCTAAAGAAACACTGTGGGAGGATTGACAGGAGCAGCAGATCAGTGATGCCTCCAGAAGAGATGCTGCAGAGTATTAGAGGGGAAAAAGTTCACCAACATCAACGCATCCAGAGTTTATTTAAGATTCAAACACAGAAAATTGTCACCATGAGGATAATTTATTAATCCACAACAACTTATGTTAAAATAAAATGTTTTTATATTGTTACTTACTTGTTGCCATATTCTTGTCATCCAAATGTATGTCTACTCAATATTGATTCAAGGGGGATGAATGCTGAGGTAATCATTTATTGTATTGCTATTTTTTTTTCATTAATAGACACTTTGTAGGAATTTGTTTTAATATAAAGCCAAACAGCCAAATTACATTAATCATGATCCAATGCTGACCTACAATAAAGGGAAAAAGCTCCAAGACGAGTGAATACTTGGTATAGACACTGTTTTAGCAACCACAGCTGCAGTCTCCTGGGACATCAGGTATCTGCAGCATGAATAAGGCGAATGCATGTCCAGCTGTCTTTGGGTCAACTCAGGTCTGTTGTGTCTTGACACAAAAATACTGGTACAGCTCACAGTTATAGGAAACACCAAACTCCACCATACATACATGTTTGATATGACTTTACTGTCATGGAAAAACTTATCTAAGCAAATGTTTGATTTAAACATTTACCTGCTTTGAGACTAACCATAAACCAGTGAGTGCAACAGAGAAATCAAAAGTCTTGTGAAACAAGGGGTTGGACATCAACATACACCATCATACAGTGACTTCATGAGGAGGAGGGTCTTCCTGTACAGATGTTGGATCAACTGTCACCATCACAAACTCTGCAGACTCCACAAAATTCAGTTTGAGCATTACTCAGTGGTTTTTGTTTGAACATGATGCTCTTCATACTCGTGCCACTCCTCCATATATTCACTGGTAAGTCACATTTTAACTCATTCTCTCATTATCGGTATCTGGTGTCCATGACAATCACAGTTACACTAATAACTGTACAAAATAATCAGTGATGTTGGGATCAATACTGACTTCAAACATTTCTCTGTGTCTTTTCTGCTCCATCTCATAGCTGCAGTCAACACTATCAACAACTCACTTATGATTTAACAGCTTTAAAACTCAGATGGGTTTGATCTTCCCTCAGATGTTAGTCTTTCTTTTGGTTCTTGCGGTTGGAAACAACAGAAAAATATTTGCTTTGGAGGCCTGGAAGGTTCTATCCTGGACCCTCTTCAGTTTAACATTTCCATGCTTCTACTTATTGATGTTGTCAGGAAACACTTGTATGCAGACGACACACAGTTGTACATGTTACTCTCCTCCAATGATCTTAAAGAAGTGAATGAATGAGATCAGCAGCAGAGACAAACACTCTGTTAGTCAGAGCTGTGAGAGGAAGGAGGAAAGGATGGAGGGAGGAGCTAAACTGGGACTCAAGTACACAAAAGACACAAACTTTCACAGTGGAGTTTGATCCTACAAACACACACATTGTCTTCATCTTCAACATGCTGTCAGTCAACTTCAGTGTGTTTGTCACTTTGTTTGTGCTCACAATAAGAGGTAGGTGACATATTTAACATGAACAGAGTTTTACTGAGAAAAACTAGTAGATCACAAAGTTCCATCTATTCTACATGGAATAAAACTCTTTACAGCTGCTGATTGATCTCCTTTAATCAATCATCTTGATTGATTCATGTCTTCCTCTGCATGTTGTGTTCTTGTCCAGAGTGTAAAGGAGAAGATAAAGTGATGCAGCCACCAGGAGATGTCATTGCTGCTGACGGAGATACAGTTACACTGGAATGTACTTTTGAGTCCAGTTACACAACGGGACAACTTAGTTTGTTTTGGTACAAACAAGAAATGAATGGTTTCCCAAAGTACATGATGAAAAGTTACTCAAAGACTGTGGATAAAGCTCCCGAGTTTAATGAAGACAGATTTCATACTGGAATCCAGGATAAGTCTTTCCCTCTGAAGATCCAGAAGCTTCAACTGTCTGACTCTGCTGTGTACTACTGTGCTCTGCAGCCCACAGTGACAGGAAACAGCAAAACTCTGTACAAAAACCTTTGGAGCAAAGACAACAGAAAACTCCACAACATCCACTAGAGGGAGACACTCTCTGTTACACTTGTGTAGTTTGTACAGACACAAGCTGTCTCCTCTCATGAGTCGACATTGTGATGAAGAATGTTAGAAGTGAAGATACTGTGATGAGTGTCCTCCTCCTGACTCCTCCTGGCTGCATTAACATCAGATCAAAAACAGCTAACTGACCGTAAACATCAGGTCCAACATTTTAGCTATGCAAACCTGGAAAACCTGGTACTGACTTGGTTCATGTCACCTCTGACAGCTCTGTATGTTTCTCACAAGAACACCTGAAATACATCTTGAAAGTGTCACAAAATCAGTTTGCGGGAGGAGACCTCGGGGGAGACCGAGGACATGTTGGAGGTACTATGTTTCTCAACTGGCCTGGGAACACCTCGGGGTTCCACCAGAAGAGCTGTAGGAAGTGTCTGGTGAGGGAAGTCTGGACATTTCTGCTTGGACTGCTTCCTCCTCAACCCGGCCCCTGATAAGCGGAAGAAGATGGATGGATGGATGGATGGATGGATGGATGGATGGATGGATGGATGGATGGATGGATGGATGGATGGATGGATGAAAGGATGATGGATGGATGGATTGATGGATGGATGGATGAAAGGATGGATGGATGGATGGATGGATGGATGGATGGATGGATGGATGGATGGATGGATGGATGAGACAATTCCACGACAAATCCTCTGACAACCAAAGTAACGGCTGAGAGACATCAACCACTAAACATTTGTGAAATATAGAGAATACAGTCGGTAAACTAGAATATATAGAAAAGAAGTAAAACCCAGAAAATAATTTACAATACACAATCATTATACTTGATAAGTGATTTATGATCAATCAATATGTAAGTGAGTGAATGAGATCAACAGCAAACACTCTGTTAGAGATGTGAGAGGAAGGAGGAAAGGATGGAGGGAGGAGCTAAACTGGGACTCAAGTACACCAAAGACACTTTGATCCTACAAACACACACATTGTCTTCATCTTCAACATGCTGTCAGTCAACTTCAGTGTGTTTGTCACTTTGTTTGTGCTCACAATAAGAGGTAGGTGACATATTTAACATGAACAGAGTTTCACTGAGAAAAACTAGTAGATCACAAAGTTCCATCTATTCTACATGGAATAAAACTCTTTACAGCTGCTGATTGATCTCCTTTAATCAATCATCTTTATTGATTCATGTCTTCCTCTGCATGTTGTGTTCTTGTCCAGAGTGTAAAGGAGAAGATAAAGTGATGCAGCCACCAGGAGACGTCATTGCTGCTGAAGGACACACAGTTACACTGGAGTGTACTTTTGAGAGCAGTGACCCAAGTCCTGTTTTGTTCTGGTACAAACAAGAAGTAAATGACTTTCCAAAGTATATTTTAAGACGTGGTGGTTATGGAGATGACAATGCTGCAGAGTTCCAGAAAGACAGATTTGATGCTAAAGTCAAAAAGCCATCAGTTCCTCTGAAGATCCAGAAGCTTCAACTGTCTGACTCTGCTGTGTACTACTGTGCTGTGAGGCCCACAGTGACAGGAAACAGTAAAACTCTGTACAAAAACCTTTGGAGCAAAGACAACAGAAAACTCCACAACATCCACTAGAGGGAGACACACTCTGTTAAAGCTCTGATTTGTCAGTTGTTGGACTGATGATGAAGACAACAGAGAAATGAAGCAGTGAAGATCAGAGACAGAGACAGAGCTGCTGTGGAAACACAAAACTATTTGATTGGCTGAGCTGAAGTGAAAAAATGATGTCAAGAGGTAATGGCCCCGCCCACTGAACTTCAGCTCATCCACTCACATTATTTCTTCCTCATTGTTCTGCAGTGGAACAACATTGTTCATCTGCTGTGTGTCTGACTTTAATAACTCCAAAGACATGTTGATTTACCTCTTCTTGTTTTCACTTCAATTCATAGGTGAGTTTATGAACAGATGAATTTCTCTTTAACCTGCTGTGTCGATGTTCAGAGTTGTGATCTGAGCTACAGTTGAGATGTTTGTGTCCACAGAGTAACACTGTACAGGTGACATTCTCCACTGTCTTCTCCTCTCAGCCTCATGGACAATGTGAGTCTAATGGCTTCATTTTCTCTGCTTTTTCCAGGACTAATAGCTCAAGTCACAATCTCTCCTGTACAAGATGAAGTCAGTGGAACAGAAGGACAATCTGTCACACTCTCATGTAACTATCAGACAGATGGTAGTTATCCTGACCTTTACTGGTACAAACATCAATCTGATCTTCAGGCTCCTCAGTTTATACTCTGGAAAAGGGGAAAAGGAGGCTCAGCTGAACATATTCCTGATAAACGATATGGATCCCAAACATCACCTACATCAACTACATTGACCATCACAGAGCTAACCCTGGCAGACACAGCTCTCTACTACTGTGCTGTAGACACACAGTGATACAAAGTGTAGCAGAGGCTGTACAAAAACCTGAACACAGATATGAGACTCCTGTTCAAAGAGGAGGGAAGTGGTATTCAGAGCACAGCTTCATATCAGATGGATTGTTCTAATTCCTGTTTTATCACAGTCACTGTGGTTACAGCTGCTAATTGTGGCATGACGAGGGAACTGCAGGTGAATTTGTTACTCCTGTTGTCAATAACGTCACCTAAGGTAGGCCTAAGATCCTGCACAAGGCAGACACAGATTTGTTTTACCACATTCAGTATGTTTCTGTTAAAGTAAGGAGCCCTCTTAAAGGACTCTAATAAGCTTTGTGAATATGAGCCTTGGTGCATGTGGAGGAGTGCTCCAAGAAACAGGTAGGGGAGGGAACATGCTCTCCACAATGCGTAATAATAAACAGTGTGGGAGGATTAACAGGAGCAGCAGGTCAGTGATGCCTCCAGAAGAGATGCTGCAGAGTATTAGAGGGGAACAAGATCATCCACATCAAAACATTGTATTCATGTTTTAAACACGGAAAATTAAGTACATGATGATAATTTGTCAAACTACAACAGCTTATGCCACAATACATTTTTGTAACTTACTTCTCACTATATTCTTGTCATCCTGCTCCTCTTCATCTTGGTCAGTGATCAATCCAGCCATCATTTACCATCAGACGCATCATTCCAGTGGTCTTATCTGATGATGTCTGTTGTTGTCAATAGTACATATTCTGTCACCCATCCAAGATCCAACTACAAAGGGGAAGAGAAGACAACACAAACTTGACATTAAGTCCAGCAGAGATACTGTAATGGCTCTTTAAAATGTTATTTTT
>CM045454.1:4175800-4327213 GCA_024666655.1 Dascyllus trimaculatus
ACAGGAGCAGCAGATCAGTGATGCCTCCAGAAGAGATGCTGCAGAGTATTAGAGGGGAAAAAGTTCACCAACATCAACGCATCCAGAGTTTATTTAAGATTCAAACACAGAAAATTGTCACCATGAGGATAATTTATTAATCCACAACAACTTATGTTAAAATAAAATGTTTTTATATTGTTACTTACTTGTTGCCATATTCTTGTCATCCAAATGTATGTCTACTCAATATTGATTCAAGGGGGATGAATGCTGAGGTAATCATTTATTGTATTGCTATTTTTTTTTCATTAATAGACACTTTGTAGGAATTTGTTTTAATATAAAGCCAAACAGCCAAATTACATTAATCATGATCCAATGCTGACCTACAATAAAGGGAAAAAGCTCCAAGACGAGTGAATACTTGGTATAGACACTGTTTTAGCAACCACAGCTGCAGTCTCCTGGGACATCAGGTATCTGCAGCATGAATAAGGCGAATGCATGTCCAGCTGTCTTTGGGTCAACTCAGGTCTGTTGTGTCTTGACACAAAAATACTGGTACAGCTCACAGTTATAGGAAACACCAAACTCCACCATACATACATGTTTGATATGACTTTACTGTCATGGAAAAACTTATCTAAGCAAATGTTTGATTTAAACATTTACCTGCTTTGAGACTAACCATAAACCAATGAGTGCAACAGAGAAATCAAAAGTCTTGTGAAACAAGGGGTTGGACATCAACATACACCATCATACAGTGACTTCATGAGGAGGAGGGTCTTCCTGTACAGATGTTGGATCAACTGTCACCATCACAAACTCTGCAGACTCCACAAAATTCAGTTTGAGCATTACTCAGTGGTTTTTGTTTGAACATGATGCTCTTTATACTCGTGCCACTCCTCCATATATTCACTGGTAAGTCACATTTTAACTCATTCTCTCATTATCGGTATCTGGTGTCCATGACAATCACAGTTACACTAATAACTGTACAAAATAATCAGTGATGTTGGGATCAATACTGACTTCAAACATTTCTCTGTGTCTTTTCTGCTCCATCTCATAGCTGCAGTCAACACTATCAACAACTCACTTATGATTTAACAGCTTTAAAACTCAGATGGGTTTGATCTTCCCTCAGATGTTAGTCTTTCTTTTGGTTCTTGCGGTTGGAAACAACAGAAAAATATTTGCTTTGGAGGCCTGGAAGGTTCTATCCTGGACCCTCTTCAGTTTAACATTTCCATGCTTCTACTTATTGATGTTGTCAGGAAACACTTGTATGCAGACGACACACAGTTGTACATGTTACTCTCCTCCAATGATCTTAAAGAAGTGAATGAATGAGATCAGCAGCAGAGACAAACACTCTGTTAGTCAGAGCTGTGAGAGGAAGGAGGAAAGGATGGAGGGAGGAGCTAAACTGGGACTCAAGTACACAAAAGACACAAACTTTCACAGTGGAGTTTGATCCTACAAACACACACATTGTCTTCATCTTCAACATGCTGTCAGTCAACTTCAGTGTGTTTGTCACTTTGTTTGTGCTCACAATAAGAGGTAGGTGACATATTTAACATGAACAGAGTTTTACTGAGAAAAACTAGTAGATCACAAAGTTCCATCTATTCTACATGGAATAAAACTCTTTACAGCTGCTGATTGATCTCCTTTAATCAATCATCTTGATTGATTCATGTCTTCCTCTGCATGTTGTGTTCTTGTCCAGAGTGTAAAGGAGAAGATAAAGTGATGCAGCCACCAGGAGATGTCATTGCTGCTGACGGAGATACAGTTACACTGGAATGTACTTTTGAGTCCAGTTACACAACGGGACAACTTAGTTTGTTTTGGTACAAACAAGAAATGAATGGTTTCCCAAAGTACATGATGAAAAGTTACTCAAAGACTGTGGATAAAGCTCCCGAGTTTAATGAAGACAGATTTCATACTGGAATCCAGGATAAGTCTTTCCCTCTGAAGATCCAGAAGCTTCAACTGTCTGACTCTGCTGTGTACTACTGTGCTCTGCAGCCCACAGTGACAGGAAACAGCAAAACTCTGTACAAAAACCTTTGGAGCAAAGACAACAGAAAACTCCACAACATCCACTAGAGGGAGACACTCTCTGTTACACTTGTGTAGTTTGTACAGACACAAGCTGTCTCCTCTCATGAGTCGACATTGTGATGAAGAATGTTAGAAGTGAAGATACTGTGATGAGTGTCCTCCTCCTGACTCCTCCTGGCTGCATTAACATCAGATCAAAAACAGCTAACTGACCGTAAACATCAGGTCCAACATTTTAGCTATGCAAACCTGGAAAACCTGGTACTGACTTGGTTCATGTCACCTCTGACAGCTCTGTATGTTTCTCACAAGAACACCTGAAATACATCTTGAAAGTGTCACAAAATCAGTTTGCGGGAGGAGACCTCGGGGGAGACCGAGGACATGTTGGAGGTACTATGTTTCTCAACTGGCCTGGGAACACCTCGGGGTTCCACCAGAAGAGCTGTAGGAAGTGTCTGGTGAGGGAAGTCTGGACATTTCTGCTTGGACTGCTTCCTCCTCAACCCGGCCCCTGATAAGCGGAAGAAGATGGATGGATGGATGGATGGATGGATGGATGGATGGATGGATGGATGGATGGATGGATGGATGGATGGATGGATGAAAGGATGGATGGATGGATGGATGGATGGATGGATGGATGGATGGATGGATGGATGAAAGGATGATGGATGGATGGATGGATTGATGGATGGATGGATGAAAGGATGGATGGATGGATGGATGGATGGATGGATGGATGGATGGATGGATGGATGGATGGATGGATGGATGGATGAGACAATTCCACGACAAATCCTCTGACAACCAAAGTAACGGCTGAGAGACATCAACCACTAAACATTTGTGAAATATAGAGAATACAGTCGGTAAACTAGAATATATAGAAAAGAAGTAAAACCCAGAAAATAATTTACAATACACAATCATTATACTTGATGAGTGATTTATGATCAATCAATATGTAAGTGAGTGAATGAGATCAACAGCAAACACTCTGTTAGAGATGTGAGAGGAAGGAGGAAAGGATGGAGGGAGGAGCTAAACTGGGACTCAAGTACACCAAAGACACTTTGATCCTACAAACACACACATTGTCTTCATCTTCAACATGCTGTCAGTCAACTTCAGTGTGTTTGTCACTTTGTTTGTGCTCACAATAAGAGGTAGGTGACATATTTAACATGAACAGAGTTTCACTGAGAAAAACTAGTAGATCACAAAGTTCCATCTATTCTACATGGAATAAAACTCTTTACAGCTGCTGATTGATCTCCTTTAATCAATCATCTTTATTGATTCATGTCTTCCTCTGCATGTTGTGTTCTTGTCCAGAGTGTAAAGGAGAAGATAAAGTGATGCAGCCACCAGGAGACGTCATTGCTGCTGAAGGACACACAGTTACACTGGAATGTACTTTTGAGAGCAGTGACCCAAGTCCTGTTTTGTTCTGGTACAAACAAGAAGTAAATGACTTTCCAAAGTATATTTTAAGACGTGGTGGTTATGGAGATGACAATGCTGCAGAGTTCCAGAAAGACAGATTTGATGCTAAAGTCAAAAAGCCATCAGTTCCTCTGAAGATCCAGAAGCTTCAACTGTCTGACTCTGCTGTGTACTACTGTGCTGTGAGGCCCACAGTGACAGGAAACAGTAAAACTCTGTACAAAAACCTTTGGAGCAAAGACAACAGAAAACTCCACAACATCCACTAGAGGGAGACACACTCTGTTAAAGCTCTGATTTGTCAGTTGTTGGACTGATGATGAAGACAACAGAGAAATGAAGCAGTGAAGATCAGAGACAGAGACAGAGCTGCTGTGGAAACACAAAACTATTTGATTGGCTGAGCTGAAGTGAAAAAATGATGTCAAGAGGTAATGGCCCCGCCCACTGAACTTCAGCTCATCCACTCACATTATTTCTTCCTCATTGTTCTGCAGTGGAACAACATTGTTCATCTGCTGTGTGTCTGACTTTAATAACTCCAAAGACATGTTGATTTACCTCTTCTTGTTTTCACTTCAATTCATAGGTGAGTTTATGAACAGATGAATTTCTCTTTAACCTGCTGTGTCGATGTTCAGAGTTGTGATCTGAGCTACAGTTGAGATGTTTGTGTCCACAGAGTAACACTGTACAGGTGACATTCTCCACTGTCTTCTCCTCTCAGCCTCATGGACAATGTGAGTCTAATGGCTTCATTTTCTCTGCTTTTTCCAGGACTAATAGCTCAAGTCACAATCTCTCCTGTACAAGATGAAGTCAGTGGAACAGAAGGACAATCTGTCACACTCTCATGTAACTATCAGACAGATGGTAGTTATCCTGACCTTTACTGGTACAAACATCAATCTGACCTTCAGGCTCCTCAGTTTATACTCTGGAAAAGGGGAAAAGGAGGCTCAGCTGAACATATTCCTGATAAACGATATGGATCCCAAACATCACCTACATCAACTACATTGACCATCACAGAGCTAACCCTGGCAGACACAGCTCTCTACTACTGTGCTGTAGACACACAGTGATACAAAGTGTAGCAGAGGCTGTACAAAAACCTGAACACAGATATGAGACTCCTGTTCAAAGAGGAGGGAAGTGGTATTCAGAGCACAGCTTCATATCAGATGGATTGTTCTAATTCCTGTTTTATCACAGTCACTGTGGTTACAGCTGCTAATTGTGGCATGACGAGGGAACTGCAGGTGAATTTGTTACTCCTGTTGTCAATAACGTCACCTAAGGTAGGCCTAAGATCCTGCACAAGGCAGACACAGATTTGTTTTACCACATTAAGTATGTTTCTGTTAAAGTAAGGAGCCCTCTTAAAGGACTCTAATAAGCTTTGTGAATATGAGCCTTGGTGCATGTGGAGGAGTGCTCCAAGAAACAGGTAGGGGAGGGAACATGCTCTCCACAATGCCTAATAATAAACAGTGTGGGAGGATTAACAGGAGCAGCAGATCAGTGATGCCTCCAGAAGAGATGCTGCAGAGTATTAGAGGGGAACAAGATCATCCACATCAAAACATTGTATTCATGTTTTAAACACGGAAAATTAAGTACATGATGATAATTTGTCAAACTACAACAGCTTATGCCACAATACATTTTTGTAACTTACTTCTCACTATATTCTTGTCATCCTGCTCCTCTTCATCTTGGTCTGTGATCAATCCAGCCATCATTTACCATCAGACGCATCATTCCAGTGGTCTTATCTGATGATGTCTGTTGTTGTCAATAGTACATATTCTGTCACCCATCCAAGATCCAACTACAAAGGGGAAGAGAAGACAACACAAACTTGACATTAAGTCCAGCAGAGATACTGTAATGGCTCTTTAAAATGTTATTTTTACAAATAAATGAAATGTGAATCCATTGAGCCTCAGATGTTGTTAAATTTCAACATGAACACATCCTTGAAGCAACTTTTAACTTTGACATATGATGACAACATATAGACGTCTATGCACATCAGTTTATGTGGTCCTTATGTTGTCTGACACCATATGAAGTTTATACATTTAGCCACAATATTTTATAGAACATCTACGATTTCCTGAATTCTGTCTGATTTGACACGAGTTGAATCACATGTCAAAGGATCAGCTTTTATAGGAGCAGCCAGTAATAAAAGTCTCCCATTCAGAAAGACTGCTTCAGTTGTCCTTTCTGATATCAGCTGGATTCAGAGCATCAGATTGTTTCCTTACAGAGAAGGAAATCATTTCTCAAGGGGAGGTTATTTTGACAACTTCTCCCTCCTTCTCGTGATACAGTAGGAAGTGCTGGATTTTCAAACCAATGATTGGCATCAATCAAATTAAGACTATGGAAAGTGATTTAAAAGCAGAATAAAAGAGGTTCTTGTGTTTGGGACTAAATGTCATGTGTGGTTTTGGTGTTCAGAACATCCAGTGATGTGAGAGGAGGAACATGTTGAGGGAGGAGCAACACTGTCAAAGAGCAGAACACAAAAGGACTCCCACTGTCACATGCATTCAGTATGGAAACCAAACATACCAGATGTGTGTGGAAGATGCTGTCACTGCATTACTGGCTCATGTTTCCTTTGTTTGACATTACACTAAAAGGTAGGTTAAAGCAAGAAAAGCTGTCTTTAAATGATCTGTCTGCTAGAAATCACAAATAGTCACTTACATTTTATCATTTAACATTCATTTCTTCCTTTAGGTGTCACCTGTCAACAACTGACTGCATTGAAGGATGAAGAGTTTAGTTTAGAAGGCAGCACTGTGACTCTGACCTACAAATACTCCCAAGCTGCTACTGGTAGTGACTATTTCTTCTGGTATCGACAACATCCAGGAAAACCCCCAGAGTTCCTCATCCTTAACTATGGAACACAAAATAAAACACAAGCTAGACTGTCTGTTACAGTGAGTGGTGATAAAAACCAAGTCAACATGAAGATCTCCTCTGCTGCAGTGACAGACTCTGCTGTGTACTACTGTGCTGTGAGGCCCACAGTGACAGGAAACAGCAAAACTCTGTACAAAAACCTTTGGAGCAAAGACAACAGAAAACTCCACAACATCCACTGGAGGGAGACACACTCTGTTACTCTACTATGGTTTTGTCAGTCTGTAAGTGTTTTATGTGACTATAAAATTTTCCCCACCTTTAATTCTGAGAGAAGACTAAAATGTTTGTAGCATCGCTTTGTCAGGTGATAATAAAACACACAGAGTCTTTAAATCGAACCAAAACCAAAAAATGGACCAAGATACAAAAACAACAACTCTACTGTCAGATATTGTCAGTTAGTTTCGAGTTTGCTCATCAATGGATCACACTCATTTCTTCAATAGTAGTAGTTCCAGAGTATGAATGAAACAAGTCCAAATTGCTCTCCATATTCCCAGAAAAGAGAGAAACCCTTTAGATGGTCCAGGTTCCCGTTTTGGCTCACCCTCGAAAAAGGGTTTTCTCTGGTTTCATGCTGGAGGGACTATGTTTCTCAACTGGCCTGGGAACGCCTCTGGGTCCCACTGGAAGAGTTGTAGGAAGTGTCTGGGGCGAGGGAAGTCTGGACATTTCTGCTTAGAGTGCTGCCTCCTCGATCCGGCCCCTGATAAGCGGAAGAAGATGGATGGATGGATGGATGGATGGATGGATGGATGGATGGATGGATGGATGGATGGATGGATGGATGGATGGATGGATGAAAGGATGGATGGATAATCAGTTTACATTTTCTTTCAGCTGAAGTTTAGAATTCAACTTTTGACTGACATAAATTTACCTCCACCTTTTAGTTGTCAACATGAAGCCATTTGAGATGCAAGCTGGATCTGAAAAGTGAGACATAAACAAAGTCTGACATTACAGTTTAAATTAGTATTGGTGGACTGTTTGTGAAGTAGCATCTGTTTATAAGAAAAAATATATATGATTACTGTGTCATATGATGAAAGAAAGTCATCTCATCTACTAGCAAAACTTCATATTTAGGTATAAATTACAAGAGAACACCTTGAAAGATGTTACTAACAGTTGTCAGGTGTTTGTATCATGTTGCACACTATGATCAGACTTATCTGCTGTTGGATGGTATCTGTATCAGCTGAGATGTTTCTATTGATGAGACAATTCCACGACAAATCCTCTGACAACCAAAGTAACGGCTGAGAGACATCAGCCACAACACATATAGAGAATACAGTCAGTAAAGTAGAATATATAGAAAAGAAGTAGAACCCAGAAAATAATTTACAATACACAATCATTATCTGATGAGTGACTGATAATCAATCAATATGTAAGTGAGTGAATGAGATCAGCAGCAGAGACAAACACTCTGTTAGTCAGAGCTGTGAGAGGAAGGAGGAAAGGATGGAGGGAGGAGCTAAACTGGGACACAAGTACACAAAAGACACAAACTTTCACAGTGGAGTTTGATCCTACAAACACACACATTGTCTTCATCTTCAACATGCTGTCAGTCAACTTCAGTGTGTTTGTCACTTTGTTTGTGCTCACAATAAGAGGTAGGTGACATATTTAACATGAACAGAGTTTCACTGAGAAAAACTAGTAGATCACAAAGTTCCATCTATTCTACATGGAATAAAACTCTTTACAGCTGCTGATTGATCTCCTTTAATCAATCATCTTTATTGATTCATGTCTTCCTCTGCATGTTGTGTTCTTGTCCAGAGTGTAAAGGAGAAGATAAAGTGATGCAGCCACCAGGAGACGTCATTGCTGCTGAAGGACACACAGTTACACTGGAGTGTACTTTTGAAACAACTGCTACATATTCCTATCTGTTCTGGTACAAACAAGAAGTAAATGACTTTCCAAAGTATATTTTACGACGTGATAACTATGGAGCAGAAGATAATGCACCAGAGTTCCAGAAAGACAGATTTGATGCTAAACTCAACAAGACATCAGTTCCTCTGAAGATCCAGAAGCTTCATCTGTCTGACTCTGCTGTGTACTACTGTGCTCTGAGGCCCACAGTGACAGGAAACAGTAAAACTCTGTACAAAAACCTTTGGAGCAAAGACAACAGAAAACTCCACAACATCCACTAGAGGGAGACACACTCTGTTACACTGCTATGATCTGATTCTTTACCATCATCTCCATCTTTATCTTCTCTGTGAGCTCTAGTCAGACATGGAGTGAGTCTCTGTGAACTGTCTCCACTGAGGTTTCAGTCATTGTTCTCACATGTTAACACAGAAACATCTTTTGGTAAAGGTTCATACTGTCTTCAATTCACAAAGTAATTTTTTAAAGTTCTTTTAAAAGACAGGTAAGGGTGAGAAGTAAAGTTTCCTCTACATGTTTCGACCACTACCGGTGGTCTTCCTCAGGAGGCACGTCACAGGATGGGAAGTGACGTGTCATATAGGCTGCTGGCTCTTTCTTTGATGTTTTCCAGACAGTAGGAGGAAATTATGCCCCCTACTGTCTGAGGCCTTCTCCAGGACTGCGTCCCACGTGTGTGGCAAAGTATAGTAAAGTAAAGTATTATATAGTAGTAAAGTATTTTGGACTTGAAAATACACCACAACAACGACGGCAGCATAAAACTCAAAATACACAGGAAACCCACCCACACAGATCAATACTTACTCTGGACTTCGGAACACCCCACAGAACACAAACTTTCAGTCGTCAGAACATTGTACAACCGGACCACACTCATCACAGACGCACAGGACAGACAAGAGGAGGAGGCACACATACACAAAACACTCACACACTGTCAGTATCCAAAATGGGCAATAGAAAAAGGCAAAAAACAGGCACTCAGTAAAGAAAAGCATACACGTAAGAAGAAGGACGTACACAATACCCCAGCCACAGTCACACTGCCATATATTCGGGGAGTCACTGAACGCATTCAAAGAGCCATGAAAAAACACAACATCAATACACCGGTCAAACCACACACAAAACTCCGACAGCTACTAGTCAGACCAAAGGACAAGATAAAACCAGAACACAAATGCAACGTAATATATGAAATTCCATGCTTATCATGCAACAATACATACATCGGGGAGACAGGGAGATCATTCGGAACACGGAAAAACGAACATCAGAAGGAGTGCGAGAAGGAGACAGCCAACAGACAAACAAGAGCAATAAAAGAACTAGCACTACAGGAAAATCTGAAATCTGCCATATCCGACCACTGCAAAAGACAAAACCACATCATGGACTGGAATAATGCCAGGGTCATCCGTGCTGAAAGTAATAAGTACCAACGCTGGATCAGAGAGGCCATCGAGATCCGCAAGCGAGGTCCAAGGAGTATGAACCGTGACGAGGGGGCGTATACTTTGCCACACACGTGGGACGCAGTCCTGGAGAAGGCCTCAGACAGTAGGGGGCGTAATTTCCTCCTACTGTCTGGAAAACATCAAAGAAAGAGCCAGCAGCCTATATGACACGTCACTTCCCATCCTGTGACGTGCCTCCTGAGGAAGACCACCGGTAGTGGTCGAAACATGTAGAGGAAACTTTACTTCTCACCCTTACCTGTCTTTTAAAAGAACTTTAAAAAATTAACACAGAAACAGTTTGGTGCTGAACTGTAAAACCCTTTGAGTCACTGGATGTCATGTTGGACTGTATAAACGAGACTTGAGCTCAGCATCCATTAAAGTTTTAGTTCACTGTAACTGTTTTACATGACCATAAAATTTTGCACACCGTTAATTCTGAGAGAAGACTAAAACGTTTGTAGCATCACTTTGTCAGTGATTTGCTGGAAATTCATCAGAGCTGTGATGAGGTGATAATACAACACACAAACAGAGTCTTTAAATCAAATCAAAGCCAGAAAATGCACCAAGATCAAAAAAGAACAACTGTACTCTCAAATATTATCATTGAGCTTTGAGTTTGCTCATCATTGAATCATACTCATTTCTTCAGTAGAAATATTTCCATAATATGAATGAAACAAGTCCAAATAGTTCTCCATGTTCCCAGAAAAGAGAGAAACCCTTGAGATGGTCCAGCTTCCCGCTTTGGTCCACCCTCGATAAAGGGTTTTCTCTAGTCCAATCTTCTGATGCTCAACTTAGCCTCTGTGTGCAGAATTCAAATGTTGGAGGAAATCAAACCAGAGTGGTCCTGTTGCCTTTTACTGGTAAGAACATCATTCGGACTTTCATACCCTAAAAAGAGAAGGGTGCTCATGACATCTGTTGTTTCAAGTAGTACATATTCTGTTCCCCATCGTAACTCCAACGACAATGAGGAAGGAAAGACAATACAAACTTGACATTCAGTCCAACAGAGACATTGTAATGGCTTTTGGAAATTTCCTTTCTGCAAATAAATGGAATGTGAATCCACTGACAACATGATGACACTAGTGTCATTATTTTGATTCTTTGGTCAGTGTTTATTTAAAGCAGGGGTGCTCAATCCTGGTCCTCGAGAGCCCCTATCCAGCAGGTTTTAGTTGTTTCCCTCTTCCAACACACCTGATTTAAATGATCAGGATCGTTATCAGGCTTCTGCAGAGCTTGATGATGAGCTCATCATTTGAATCAGGTGTGTTGGAAGAGGGAAACAACTAAAACATGCTGGATAGGGGCTCTCGAGGACCAGGATTGAGCACCCCTGATTTAAAGCATATGTGTTGGTACACTTGGAAAGGTAGAATAAGCCTCATATGCTATTAAATTTCAACATGAACACAGCAAGGAAGCAACATCTGGCTTTTTACATGTAATAGAAATATACAGACCCCCTATGAACACCACTTTTTGAGGTCTACAAATGAGTCCTTATCACTGTCTTTACATTCACTGATCTGAGAGACCTCCAAAATTCATGGGGGCCCAATGTCACTCTCACAAGATTATTATTAGGTTTTTCGATTTTCAAGAGCCAATATTTAAACATTTGTCCTCTGCTGGTGCTGGAGACATCTGACAATTTGGCTCAGCTTCGGGGTAAGTCTCTGAATGGCATTGATGCTATTTTCTTTGTTGATTGGATCTTTCAATTCTACACAGAAAAATATTAACCTCTGAGGGCCATAGGGTTCCATCCTGGGACGTCTTTACTTTAACATATACATGCTTCTGCTTGATGATGTTGTCAAAAAATACTCGTATGCATACGACACACAGTTGTACATGTTACTCTCCTCCAAAGATCTGAAGAAATTGAATAAATGAGATCAGCAGCAGAGACAAACACTCTGTTAGTCAGAGCTGTGAGAGGAAGGAGGAAAGGATGGAGGGAGGAGCTAAACTGGGACTCAAGTACACAAAAGACACAAACTTTCACAGTGGAGTTTGATCCTACAAACACACACATTGTCTTCATCTTCAACATGCTGTCAGTCAACTTCAGTGTGTTTGTCACTTTGTTTGTGCTCACAATAAGAGGTAGGTGACATATTTAACATGAACAGAGTTTCACTGAGAAAAACTAGTAGATCACAAAGTTCCATCTATTCTACATGGAATAAAACTCTTTACAGCTGCTGATTGATCTCCTTTAATCAATCATGTTTATTGATTCATGTCTTACTCTACATGTTGTGTTCTTGTCCAGAGTGTAAAGGAGAAGATAAAGTGATGCAGCCACCAGGAGATGTCATTGCTGCTGAAGGACACACAGTTACACTGGAATGTACTTTTGAGTCCAGTTATGCAACAGCACAACTTAGTTTGTTTTGGTACAAAAAAGAAGTGAATGGTTCCCCAAAGTACATGATGAAAAGTTACTCAAAGACTGTGGATAAAGCTCCTGAGTTTAATGAAGACAGATTTCATATTGGAATCCAAGATAAGTCCTTTCCTCTGAAGATCCAGAAGCTTCAACTGTCTGACTCTGCTGTGTACTACTGTGCTCTGCAGCCCACAGTGACAGGAAACAACAAAACTCTGTACAAAAACCTTTGGAGCAAAGACAACAGAAAACTCCACAACATCCACTAGAGGGAGACACACTTTGTTAAAGCTCTGATTTATAAGTTGTTGGACTGATGATGAAGACAACAGAGAAATGAAGCAGTAAAGATCAGAGACAGAGACAGAGCTGTTGTGGAAACACAAAACTATTTGATCGGCTGAGCTGAAGTGAAAAAAAATGATGTCAAGAGGTAATGGCCCCGCCCACTGAACTTCAGCTCATCCACTCACATTATTTCTTCCTCATTGTTCTGCAGTGGAACAACATTGTTCATCTGCTGTGTGTCTGACTTTAATAACTCCAAAAACATGTTCATTTACCTCTTTTTGTTTTCATCTCTCTTTAAAGGTGAGTTTAAGATCAGGGATCAGAGTTTGCTTTGACCTGCTGAACTAATCAGATATACAGACTGTATTTTACTACTTTTTTGTTTGTTACTCTGAGAGAATGAACATTAAGTTCTGATCATCTTGTAAGTTTCACTGACAGAGTTACACAGTTGATTTCATTGTGAATGTCCACAGAGTGACACTGTACAGGTGACATTCTCCACTGTCTTCTCCTCTCAGCCTCATGGACAATGTGAGTCTAATGGCTTCATTTTCTCTACTTTTTCCAGGACTAATAGCTGAAGACACAATCTCTCCTGTACAAGATGAAGTCAGTGGAACAGAAGGACAATCTGTCACACTCTCATGTAACTATCAGACACCAAGTGTTTATGCTAACCTTTTCTGGTACAAACATCAATCTGACCTTCAGGCTCCTCAGTTTATACTCTCGAAATGGGGAAAAGGGTTCTCAGATGAACATATCCCTAATAAACGATATGGATCCCAAACATCACCTACATCAACTACATTGACCATCACAGAGCTAACCCTGGCAGACACAGCTCTCTACTACTGTGCTGTAGACACACAGTGATACAAAGTGTGGCAGAGGCTGTACAAAAACCTGAACACAGATATGAGACTCCTGTTCAAAGAGGAGGGAAGTGGTATTCAGAGCACAGCTTCATATCAGATGGATTGTTCTAATTCCTGTTTTATCACAGTCACTGTGGTTACAGCTGCGAATTGTGGCATGACGAGGGAACTGCAGGTGAATTTGAAACTACTGTTGTCAATAACGTCACCTAGGGTAGGCCTAGGATCCTGCACAAGGCAGACACACGTTTGTTTTACCACATTAAGTATGTTGCTGTTAAAGTAAGGAGCTCTCTTAAAAGAAGATTTGGAATATGAGCTTTGGTGCATGTGGACGAGTGCTCCAAGAAACAGGTAGGGGAGGGAACACGATCTCCACACTGCCTCATAATAAACACTGTGGGAGGATTGACAGGAGCAGCAGATCAGTGATGCCTCCAGAAGAGATGCTGTGGAGTATTTGAGGGAACAAGTTCACTAACACCAAATCAAAACATTGTATTCATGTTTTAAACAATGAAAATTAAGTCCAAACTACAGCAGCTTATTGCACAATAAAATGTTTTTTTATTGTTACTTACTTGTTGCCATATTCTTGTCTTCCTGCTCCTCTTCATCTTCATCAGTGATGAATCCAGCCATCATTTACCACCAGACACATCATTCCAGTGGCCTCATCTGATGATGTCTGTTGTTTCCAATAGTACATATTCTGTCACTCATCCAAGATCCAACTACAAAGGGGAAGAGAAGACAACACAGACTTGACATTAAGTACAACAGAGATACTGTAATGGCTCTTTAAAATGTTATTTTTTACAAATAAATGAAATGTGAATTCATTGAGGACTGAGCCTCAGATGTTGCTTAATTTCAATATGAAGACATTATTGAAGGAACTTGTAACTTTGACATATGATGACAACATATAGACGTCTATCCACATCAGTTTATGTGGTCCTTATGTTGTCTGAAACCATATGGAGTTTATGCATTTAGCCACAATATTTTATAGAACATCGACGATTTCCTGAGTTCTGTCTGATTTGACACGAGTTGAATCACATGTCAAAGGATCAGCTTTTATAGGAGCAGCCAGTAATAAAAGTCCCACATTCAGAAAGACTGCTTCCGTTGTCCTTTCTTATATCAGCTGGAGTCAGAGCATCAGATTGTTTCCTTACAGAGAAGGAAATCATTTGTCAACAGGGAGGTAACCTTGACAACTTGTCCCTCCTTCTCCTGATACAGTAGGAAGTGTTGGATTTTATAAGCAATGACTAGAAAAAGTCAAATTAAGACTCTGGAAAGTGATTTAAAAGCAGAATAGAAGAGGATCATGTGTTTGGGACTAAAGTTCATGTGTGGTTTTGGTGTTCAGAACATCCAGTGATATGAGAGGAGGAACATGTTGAGGGAGGAGCAACACTGTCAAAGAGCAGAACACAAAAGGACTCCCACTGTCACATGCATTCAGTATGGAAACCAAACATACCAGATAGTGTGTGGAAGATGCTGTCACTGCATTACTGGCTCATGTTTCCTTTGTTTGTGATCACATTGAAAGGTAGGTTAAAGCAGGAAGAAGACATGTCTTTAAAAGCATTTGCTAGAAATCAGTGGAACAGGTGCCCAGACTTTAACATTTAACATTTATCTCTTCCTTTAGGTGTCAACTGTCAACAACTGACTGCAGTGAAGGATGAAGAGTCCAGTTTAGAAGGCAGCACTGTGACTCTGACCTACAAATACTCACAAGCTGTAACTGCTGCTGATAATTTCTTCTGGTATCAACAACATCCAGGAAAACCTCCAGATTTGATCATCTCTCACTATGGAACAAAAAATAAAACAGAAGCTGGACTGTCTGTTACAGTGACTGGTGATAAAACCCAAGTCAACATGAAGATCTCCTCTGCTGCAGTGACAGACTCTGCTGTGTACTACTGTGCTGTGAAGCCCACAGTGACAGGAAACAGAAAAACTCTGTACAAAAACCTTTGGAGCAAAGACAACAGAAAACTCCACAGCATCCACTAGAGGGAGACACACTCTGTTACTCTACTATGATCTGATTCTTTACCATCACCTCCATCTTTATCTTCTCTGTGACCTCCAGTCAGACATGACACATTGTTGAGGTTGTCCTTATGAGAATGACAAATGATGTTTTCAGAAGAGCTGATACTGGTGAATGTTCAGTTTCTGTCCTGCTCAACCAAAGTGCAACTTTTCATCCAGTTGACATGAAGATTGTGATGAACAAGCTGCAGCACTGAGTTGGTGTATCAGTGATGGCTCTGAACACATTTTGTTCATATTTGACAAATGTGAAATGTATTGTTTCCTTGGTGACCATGTCTCCCTTCAGTCTTCAGTAAAGTGAGGAGTTCCTCAGGAGTTAATCCTCGGACAATTTCTATTTTCTCTATATCTGCTACCACTCAGCCACATGATACAGAGTCACAGAATTTCACTCCACTGTTCCAATAATAACACATGACTGCGTCTTCCATTTAAATCCACTGAGACAATAAAACTCTCCAGCCTTAAAGACTGATACCAATAAGAGATTATGATAAATTGTGATTGGAGTTGGTGAGACTGAGGACATTTTTTGACTTTCAGAATTTATTGTCAGCCAACTACAACATTTAGGAGGACATATCATTACTACAGGGTTCAAATGGGTCATACATACATCTACATATATACATATATACTGTGTGTCATCAGTGTAACAGTGATTGTGATTATATTTACTGAGAATTTGTCCCAATGGGAGACAATAAATGGAAAACAATAAAGGATCCACAATGGAGCCTTGTGGAACTCCACAGGTGAAGAAGAAGATAGCCTGCTAGTTTCTACTGTTACAGATCTATTTGTCCAGTCAGAAACAAATCACTATAGAGTCACATAACTGATACCAATGAGAAGAATTCCACATGGTGAAATCAAATGTTGTGGTCAGTTGTGTCACAGGTTAAGGTAAGGTCAAGAGAATTCAGACAGAGTGAAGACCTACATCTGAGGAGAGCAGTAGTTCATTTGAGACATTAACCAGATCATTCTCAGGGATGTGAAAAGCAATTAAAAAAACAGACAGGAACATGCTAGAAAAACTAATTTTCATTCATAAAACCTTTACTAAGTATCCTGATGCTGTATTGTCATGTCTGTTCTTTGATATAGCTGGGAGACTCTAAAAGAAACACAACTATGTATACGAGTATTTTATGAACAACCTGTAAGTGATGATTATTCTGGGTTCTACAAGTTGAAGGCAGTTTTTAACAACATGATAGAATCTAGACTCTTTGTTCATTTGAAAACTAAACAAACCAACATGGTGAAACCATCGTTTCACTCTGTCACAGACAATAATCAGATTTAAAAACTAGAAACTCAGCTGATCAGAAAGTTCTTCACATTAAGGACAACAAACTCCAGCCGTCTGCTTCATCTGCAGTGTTTTAGTGTAAAACCTGACAACTTAAACTTGAACTCATCTGGAAGATGTTGGACTAACAACACAGTTAGAATCTGTGTGCAGGAAGCAGCTGGAGCTTTGTCATTTCTAAAGCTTCCATCAGTGTGAATGGAAACAGAGCACAGCAAGAGGAGGAGCTCCACAAGTGAATATGAAAGGCTTGATGTTGGAGCTGAAGAGCTGCTCTGTTCTCTCTATTGTTCATTCAGTACAAGTGGAAATAATGTCACTGCTTCTCATCTGGATGATGATGGTCTCCTTTCAAACTGGTAAGTCATCAGAAGATGGAGCCAGATGTAAAAGGAGGAGACACACATGAACAACATTTAGATGTTGTCTGAATTGATTTACTTTTTGTACCACTAAATGTCCTGGTGACATCTATGTTTGTTGTTTTCAGGGTCCTCTGAGGATGTACTGACTCCATTTAAAGATGTAGTGATGGATTTGGAAGGAGACACTGTGACTCTCTCCTGCAACTATTCAGGCTCTGTCAAAAACCTCTTGTGGTACCAACAGAAGTCCAGTTCATCTCCACAGCTTCTCATAGCAGAATATTCAGAGAAAATAGAAAGGTTGTCATTCCAACATGACAAACAGTCAAAGAGTTTCATCTGCAGATCTCCTCTGCTGCAGTGACAGACTCTGCTGTGTACTACTGTGCTCTGGAGCCCACAGTGACAGGAAACAGTAAAACTCTGTACAAAAACCTTTGGAACAAACACAACAGAAAACTCCACAACATCCACTAGAGGGAGACACACTCTGTTAAAGCTCTGATTTGTCAGTTGTTGGACTGATGATGAAGATAACAAAGAAATGAAGCAGTAAAGATCAGAGACAGAGACAGAGCTGCTGTGGAAACACAAAACTATTCGACTGGCTGAGCTGAAGTGAAAAATGATGTCAAGAGGTAATGGCCCCGCCCACTGAACTTCAGCTCATCCACTCACATTATTTCTTCCTCATTGTACTGCAGTGGAACAACATTGTTCATCTGCTGTGTGTCTGACTTTAATAACTCCAAAGATATGTTGATTTACCTCTTTTTGTTTTCATCTCTCATTAAAGGTGGGTTTAAGATCAGGGATCAGAGTTTGCTTTGACCTGTTTCAAGAACCAGACATACAGACTGTATTTCATTATGTTTCTTCATTGTTGCTCTGAGAGAATGAACATTAGGTTTTGATCAACTTCTAAGTTTAACTGACAGAGTTACACAGTTGATTTCATTGTAAATGTCCACAGAGTAACACTGTACAGGTGACATTCTCCACTGTCTTCTCCTCTCAGCCTCATGGACAATGTGAGTCTGATGGCTTCATTTTCTCTACTTTTTCCAGGACTAATAGCTCAAGTCACAATCTCTCCTGTACAAGATGAAGTCAGTGGAACAGAAGGACAATCTGTCACACTCTCATGTAACTATCAGACAGACCGTTCGGTCAGACTTTACTGGTACAAACATCATTCTGACCTTCATGCTCCTCAGTTTATACTCTGGAAAGGAGGAAACGGATACACACCTGAACATATTCCCGATAAACGATATGGATCCCAAACATCACCTACATCAACTACATTGACCATCACAGAGCTAACCCTGGCAGACACAGCTCTCTACTACTGTGCTGTAGACACACAGTGATACAAAGTGTAGCAGAGGCTGTACAAAAACCTGAACACAGATATGAGACTCCTGTTCAAAGAGGAGGGAAGTGGTATTCAGAGCACAGCTTCATATCAGATGGATTGTTCTAATTGCTGTTTTATCACAGTCACTGTGGTTACAGCTGCTAAAGAAACACTGTGGGAGGAAATCACATGCCAGCAATGATTTACTCTTTACAATACACTTCACCACCTGTCAGAATAAAGCATAGAAATAAAAAAATACAAACAAACACATAAAACAGTGTAAAATCCCTTCGCAATTGTAATGGTGAACATTGAATTAGACAAAATTAGCTTTATATGTTGTTACATTTCAACATGAGGGCAACTTGTATCTTTGCACTCATAGTGTCAATATATAGTCGCCTATGTCCACCAGTTTTTATGATCTTACAAATGAGAACACATTATTTTGACAAGTGAAAACAGCAACAATAAAATTGAATGTTGGTTCATAAAACTTGACATATCTCAAATTCAACTGATCTCAGAGGCCTTAGAAGTTGATGCCATGTTAACTGAAGACTGTATTTTGAACAGGAGGTGTGGCTTCATTTGGAGGTCCCAGTGTCACTGTGATCTGAAAGCTTTGTATCTAAAGGTCAACATGGCTCTGAGAGCTATTTCTCTGGAGGTACTAAACCCTTAAAAAAAGGCTTCTCAGCTGTAAAAACATGAAGTTCTCATAATTCCACCACCATACACTCCAGAACGTGGTCTTGGGTCCCAAACACCAAATAAATAACTGTGAACTAAATCAGAGATGGTGCAGTAACACATTTCCTGACATGTGTGTGACTTGACACAGACTGACCAACACGTTTAAGGATCAGCCTTCAGAGGTGCAGCAAATAAAAAGAGTTTCATGTTTAAAAAAGTCTGCTTCTGTAAATGTTTCTGGATCAGCAGAGGTGAGAGCATCAGATATCTCTTTTACAGAGAAAAAACATTTTATCAAAAGGGATATTACTTCTACAACTTCTGTCATCTTCTTCTGAGACAATTGTAAGTGTTTAGCTTTGAAATCAGTGTCCAGAAGAAATAAGATCAAGTTTCTGCAAAGTGATTTAAAAGCAAAGCAACAAAGATGTATGTGTTTGTGTCTAAAGCTGTAAAATGTATCCTGGTGTTGTTTTGGTGTTCAGAACATCCAGTGATATGAGAGGAGGAACATGTTGAGGGAGGAGCAACACTGTCAAAGAGCAGAACACAAAAGGACTCCCACTGTCACATGCATTCAGTATGGAAACCAAACATACCAGATAGTGTGTGGAAGATGCTGTCACTGCATTACTGGCTCATGTTTCCTTTGACTGTGATCGCATTAAAAGGTAGGTTAAAGCAGGAAGAAGACATGTCTTTAAAGACATTCTGTTCGTTAGAAATCTTTGGAACAGAAGCTCACAGTTTAATATGGCCTTTAACAACATTTATGTCTTCCTTTAGGTGTCAAATGTCAAGAAGTGACTGCAGACAGGGATGAAGAGTCCAGTTTAGAAGGCAGCACTGTGACTCTGACATACACATTCTCCCAAGCTGTACTTGCTGCTGATTTCTTCTGGTATCGACAATATTCAAGAAAACCTCCAGAGTTCCTCCTGCACATCTCAGGATTGAACAAATCAAGACCAGCGGAGTCTCTGAAGTCAGCTGCAAGGCTTTTCACCAAACTCTCTGGAGAAAAACATCTGGAATTGAAGATCTCCTCTGCTGCAGTGAGAGACTCTGCTGTGTACTACTGTGCTGTGAGGCCCACAGTGACGGGAAACAGCAAAACTCTGTACAAAAACTTTTGGAGCAAAGACAACAGAAAACTCCACAACATCCACTAGAGGGAGACACACTCTGTTAAAGCTCTGATTTGTCAGTTGTTGGACTGATGATAAAGACAACAGAGAAATGAAACAGTAAAGATCAGAGACAGACACAGAGCTGCTGTGGAAACACAAAACAATTTGATTGGCTGAGCTGAAGTGAAAAAATTATGTCAAGAGGTAATGGCCCCGCCCACTGAACTTCAGCTCATCCACTCACATTATTTCTTCCTCATTGTACTGCAGTGGAACAACATTGTTCATCTGCTGTGTGTCTGACTTTAATAACTCCAAAGACATGTTGATTTACATCTATTTGTTTTCATCTCACTTCATAGGTGAGTTTATGAACAGATGAATTTCTCTTCAAACCTGCTGTGTTGATGTTAACAGTTGTAATCACATAATGTTCTCTCTTTTTCATCAAGTTCTGTACAATCTATTTGTGATCTGAACTACAGTTGAGATGTTTGTGTCCACAGAGTAACACTGTACAGGTGACATTCTCCACTGTCTTCTCCTCTCAGCCTCATGGACAATGTGAGTCTGATGGCTTCATTTTCTCTACTTTTTCCAGGACTAATAGCTGAAGACACAATCTCTCCTGTACAAGATGAAGTTAGTGGAACAGAAGGACAATCTGTCACACTCTCATGTAATTATCAGACAGATTATGGTTATCCCTGGCTCTACTGGTACAAACATCATTCTGACCTTCAGGCTCCTCAGTTTATACTCTGGAAAGGAGGAAAAAAGGAAACAGATGAACATATTCCCAATAAGCGATATGGATCCCAAACATCTCCTACATCAACTACATTGACCATCACAGAGCTAACCCTGGCAGACACAGCTCTCTACTACTGTGCTGTAGACACACAGTGATACAAAGTGTAGCAGAGGCTGTACAAAAACCTGAACACAGATATGAGACTCCTGTTCAAAGAGGAGGGAAGTGGTATTCAGAGCACAGCTTCATATCAGATGGATTGTTCTAATTCCTGTTTTATCACTGTGGTTACAGCTGCTAAAGAAACACTGTGGGAGGATTGACAGGAGCAGCAGATCAGTGATGCCTCCAGAAGAGATGCTGCAGAGTATTTGAGGGAACAAGTTCACCCACATCAAAACATCCAGAGTTTATTTAATATTCAAACACTGAAAATTCTGCTGACAATGATAATTTACCAAGCAAAGCCAAACTACGGTCCGATAAAATCTCTTTTCTTATTCTTACTTACTTGTGTCCTTATCTTTGTCATCCTGTTGTTGTCCATCTTTGTCAGTGATGAATCCAGCCACCAGTTACCAACTGATATCTGTTGTTCCCAATAGTACAAATTCTGTCAACCATTGAATCTTTAGCTACAATGACGAAGGAAATCCATTACAAACTCGACATTAAATGCAACAGAAATACTGTAATGACTCTTTAAAATGTTCTGTCAATAAATGGAATGTGAATCCTTTGAGGATTAATGAATCTGGTGTGTTGAATTATCATCAGTTTCTTTGTTAGTGTTCATTTTAAATCATGTGACCATCTGATGAGGCAATGAAACATTCCTCATAAGTTGTTAAATTTTAACCTGAAGACAACATGGAAACTACTTGTATCTGCACATATCTGTTAAGACTTTAAAAACCCCTAAGCACATTATCTGTTGTGGTCCTACAAATGCGTCCACATCACTATTTTGTCATGTTTAAAAAACAAACACTTCACTGAGGGATTATAATACTTTCTCCAAATCTTTTTTTACTGATCTGTAAGACCATATATACACCTCCATGAACTTTTAGGGCCCTCATATCACTCTTGTTTGAGTTAACTGTCCATTTTCAAGGGCCAGATTTAAACATGTGGCCTCTGTGGAAGACATTTGTTCATTTGGTTCAGCTTCATGCTAAGCCTCTGAGTGGCTTTGGTCCTGTTTCTGTTTCCATTGGTTCTTTCATTTCTAAACAGACAAATTATAACCACAAACACACAGAAGGTTGCATCCTGGAACTTCTTCAATTTAACATGTAAATGTCTCTGTAACCCTAACCCATGTCTCTGCTTGTTAATATTGTCAGGAAACACTTGTATGCAGACGACACAAAGTTGTACATGTTACTCTCCTCCAGTGATTTTAAGTCGCAGAGACAAACACTCTGTTAGTCAGAGCTGTGAGAGGAAGGAGGAAAGGATGGAGGGAGGAGCTAAACTGGGACTCAAGTACACAAAAGACACAAACTTTCACAGTGGAGTTTGATCCTACAAACACACACATTGTCTTCATCTTCAACATGCTGTCAGTCAACTTCAGTCTGTTTGTCACTTTGTTTGTGTTCACAATAAGAGGTAGGTAACATATTTAACATAAACAGAGTTTCACTGAGAAAAACTAGTAGATCACAAAGTTCCATCTATTCTACATGGAATAAAACTCTTTACAGCTGCTGATTGATCTCCTTTAATCAATCATCTTTATTGATTCATGTCTTCCTCTGCATGTTGTGTTCTTGTCCAGAGTGTAAAGGAGAAGATAAAGTGATGCAGCCACCAGGAGATGTCATTGCTGCTGAAGGAGATACAGTTACACTGGAATGTACTTTTGAGAGCAGTTACACAAGTCGTACGTTGTTCTGGTACAAACAAGAAGTGAATGGTTCCCCAAAGTACATGATGAAAAGTTACTCAAAGACTGTGGATAAAGCTCCAGAGTTTAACAAAGACAGATTTCATACTGGAATCCAGGATAAGTCATTTCCTCTGAAGATCCAGAAGCTTCAACTGTCTGACTCTGCTGTGTACTACTGTGCTCTGCAGCCCACAGTGACAGGAAACAGCAAAACTCTGTACAAAAACCTTTGGAGCAAAGACAACAGAAAACTCCACAACATCCACTAGAGGGAGACACACTCTGTTAAAGCTCTGATTTGTCAGTTGTTGGACTGATGATGAAGACAACAGAGAAATGAAGCAGTAAAGATGAGAGACAGAGACAGAGCTGCTGTGGAAACACAAAACTATTTAATTGGCTGAGCTGAAGTGAAAAAATAATATCAAGAGGTAATGGCCCCGCCCACTGAACTTCAGCTCATCCACTCACATTATTTCTTCCTCATTGTTCTGCAGTGGAACAACATTGTTCATCTGCTGTGTGTCTGACTTTAATAACTCCAAAGACATGTTGATTTACCTCTTTTTGTTTTCATCTTTCATTAAAGGTGAGTTTAAGATCAGGGATCAGAGTTTGCTTTGACCTGCTGAACTAATCAGATATACAGACTGGATGTCAATATGTGTCTTTATTGTTGCTCTGAGAGAATAAAAATAAGTTTTGATCATCTTGTAAGTTTAACTGACAGAGTTCCACAGTTGATTTCATTGTGAATGTCCACAGAGTAACACTGTACAGGTGACATTCTCCACTGTCTTCTCCTCTCAGCCTCATGGACAATGTGAGTCTGATGGCTTCATTTTCTCTGCTTTTTCCAGGACTAATAGCTGAAGACACAATCTCTCCTGTACAAGATGAAGTCAGTGGAACAGAAGGACAATCTGTCACACTCTCATGTAACTATCAGACCGATTATGAGTATCCTGACCTTTACTGGTACAAACATCATTCTGACCTTCAGGCTCCTCAGTTTATACTCAGGAAAGGAGGAAAAAAGGAAACAGATGAGTATATTCCTGATAATCGATATGGATCCCAAACATCACCTACATCAACTACATTGACCATCACAGAGCTAACCCTGGCAGACACAGCTCTCTACTACTGTGCTGTAGACACACAGTGATACAAAGTGTAGCAGAGGCTGTACAAAAACCTGAACACAGATATGAGACTCCTGTTCAAAGAGCAGGGAAGTGGTATTCAGAGCACAGCTTCATATCAGATGGATTGTTCTAATTCCTGTTTTATCACAGTCACTGTGGTTACAGCTGCTAAAGAAACTGTTGTTGCCAATAGTACATATTCTGTAACACGTCCAACATCCAAGTACAATGAGGAAGGAAAGACAATACAAACTACACATTAAGTACAACAGAGTTGCTGTAATGACTCTTTAAAATGTCCTTTGTGTCAATAAATAAAATGGGAATCCACTGAGGACTGAGGACACTGATGTGTGTTGAGTTATCATCAGTTTGGACATTCACTTGACCCCCTGCAGTTTGAATACCAGGAGAATGTTGAGGTGAATGATGAAGTCCTCCACATGCTCCACCGAGTGTATTCTGACTTGGATAAACCAGGTGGATATGTAAAAATCAAGTTCCTCGACTTCTGAAGTGTTTTTTGTATAAATCAATGGCAATGGGGTTGATCCCTGCCTCACCTCCTGGTTTACAGACTCTTACAGGTGCACCACAGTTGGTCAGGCTGGGAACTGTGTCTCTGGGACAGTGATGAGCAACACTGGGGCTCCTCAAGGGACTGTTCTGGCTTCATTCCTGTCCACTCTGTACTCTGTGGCCTTCATCTGAATCCTTCCAAATTCAGAAATACTGTGATGATACAATTATTGTGGTGTCTATCAAGAATGGGCAGGAAGGTAAGAACATGAACCTGATTAAGGCCTTCACTGACTGGACTGCTAAGAACTGCCTCCTGCTGAACAACTCTATAGCCAAAGAGATGGTTGTGGACTTCCACAGGTCTAAGTCTCTGATACTGCCTGTCAGCATTAGAGAGGAGGACACTGAAGTGGTGGAAACCTATAAATACTTAGATTTGCACCTTGACAACAAACTAAACTGGTCAACAAACAGACATGGCATTCTCACAATTTCACCACCACGCGTTCCACAATGTAGTCTTTGTTCCCAAACTACAAATAAATAACTGTGATCTAAATCAGAGATGGTGCAGGAACACATTTCCTCAAGTTTGTGTCTCCTGACAAAGACTGACCCACATGTTGTGAGGGATCAGTTTTTGTAGATGCAGCCAATAACAAGAGTTTCACAATCAAAAAGGCAGCAATTTTTTTTGGATCAACTGAGGCCAGAGCATCTAAAAAAACATTCTCCCAAGAGGGATTTTGCTTCTTCCCCTCTTCTTCTGACACAGTTGTAGGAAGCATTTGATTTCCAAAACAATGTCAAGTAGAAATAAAGTCAAGATTCTCGAAAGTGAGTTAAAAGAAAAGCAACGAGAAATCCAGCAGAACAGCAAAGGTTCATGTGTTTGTGCTTGAAACTATAAATTATATCCTGGTGTGGTTTTGGTGTTCAGAACATCCAGTGATATGAGAGGAGGAACATGTTGAGGGAGGAGCACTGTCAAAGAGCAGAACACAAAAGGACTCCCACTGTCACATGCATTCAGTATGGAAACCAAACATACCAGATAGTGTGTGGAAGATGCTGTCACTGCATTACTGGCTCATGTTTCCTTTGTTAGTGATCACATTGAAATGTAGGTTAAAGCAGGAAGAAGACATGTCTTTAAAAGATCTGTTTGAAGGAAATCAAAAGACATTGATATTTAACATTTATCTCCTCATTTAGGTGTCGACTGTCAAGAACTAACTCCAATCAAGGATGAAGAGTCCAGTTTAAAAGGCAGCACTGTGACTCTGACCTACAATTATCCTCAGTTGTCAACTACTAATTATTTCTTTTGGTACAGACAACGTCCAGGAAAACCTCCAGAGCTTCTGATTTCTCACTCAGCTTCAGGAGCAGTCGGAACTCATCAAACTCCTGGACTGAAGATTCAAGTAGAAAAACCCAAAATCACGATGCAGATCTCCTCTGCTGCAGTGACAGACTCTGCTGTGTACTACTGTGCTCTGCAGCCCACAGTGACAGGAAACAGCAAAACTCTGTACAAAAACCTTTGGAGCAAAGACAACAGAAAACTCCACAACATCCACTAGAGGGAGACACACTCTTTTACACTTGTATCCTCTGTTTAGGTATGTTCAATAAGCTAAATGCTGAATCATTTAACACCGTGAGTCATTACAATTCATAAAGATATAACAGTAATAACGAGGAAAACCTTCTTCACAGCAGTCTCAGTTGTTAGGCCAGGATTTTCAGCATTTATGTTGTCATACGTACAAATGCTTTCACACTCAGTGTTACACATGAAGGTTTTCTTCTACGTCTTCTACATCAGCCCAATTATGTTTCAACCCCTAAACTTTGTATGTTTGAAGGCCTTCATGTCCCACACAGTTCTGTCTATATTGATGTAAACCTGCTCAGAGTCACAATGAAGAGAAACACAGAGAAGAAAGTACAGATCAAAGAGGAGACAGAGAGATTGAGGGAGGAGCTGAGCTGTTTCTGATCTATAGAAGAGACACAAACATCTGCATCCAACACACTTCAATACACAAACCAGAAACATTACCTTCATTCAACATGCTGTTGTTGGACTATTGTGGATTTTGTGTGTTGATTCTCTACATCTTAACAGGTTTGTTACTTCATACAACAGAAAGACATTGTGATTCATTTTCATCATCTAATGAGATCAGATAAACTTTAAGATTAACTTTATTGTTACCTGTAAATTACAATAATAACAAAAGAATTATATCTTCCTTTAGGTGTCAGATGTCAACAACCGACTGCAGAGAAAGATGAAGAGTCCAGTTTAGAAGGCAGCACTGTGACTCTGACCTGTAAATACACCAAAGGTGCTGGCACTAATTATTTCTTCTGGTATCGACAACATCCAGGAAAACTTCCAGAGTTCCTGATCTCTCATTCAGAATCAGGAGAAATAGCATTAGATCCAGTCCCTGGATTGTCTGTTACAGTGAGGAAACAAGAAACACAAATGGATCTGAAGATGTCCTCTGCTGCAGTGACAGACTCTGCTGTGTACTACTGTGCTCTGAGGCCCACAGTGACAGGAAAGAGTAAAACTCTGTACAAAAACCTTTGGAGCAAAGACAACAGAAAACTCCACAACATCCACTAGAGGGAGACACACTCTGTTAAAGCTCTGATTTGTCAGTTGTTGGACTGATGATGAAGACAACAGAAATGAAGCAGTAAAGATCCTGTTTTATCACAGTCACTGTGGTTACAGCTGCTAAAGAAACACTGTGGGAGGATTGACAGGAGCAGCAGATCAGTGATGCCTCCAGAAGAGAAGCTGCAGAGTATTAGAGGGGAACAAGTTCACCCACATCAACCCATCCAGAGTTTATTTAAATTTCAAAATACAGAAAATTGTGACCATGAGGATAATTTATTAAACTACAGCAACTTATGTTTAAATAAAACGTTTTTATATTGCTACTTACTTGTTGCCATATTCTTGTTTTCTGGCTTCTCTTCATCTTCATCAGTGGTGAATCCAGCCATCGTTTACCATCAGACACATCATTCCAGTGGCTTCATCTGATCATATCTGTTCTTGTCAATAGTTCATATTCTGTCACACATCCAAGATCCAACTACAAAGGGGAAGAGAAGACAACACAGACTTGATATTAAGACCAGTGGAGATGCTGTAATGGCTCTTTAAAATATCATTTCTACAAATAAATGAAATATGAATCCATTGAGGACTGAGCCTCAGATGTTGCTAAATTTGAATATAAAGACATCATTGAAGCAACTTGTACCTTTGACATATTATGAAAACATATAGACGTCTATCCACTTCAGTTTATGTGGTCCTTATATTGTCTGACACCATATGAAGTTTATACATTTAGCCACTATGTTTTATAGAACCATAAATAAACCCAAATAAACTCTGAACAACATCTACGATATCCTGAATTCTGTCTGATTTGAGACGAGTTGAATCACATGTCAAAGGATCAGCTTTTATAGGAGCAGCCAGTAATAAAAGTCTCACATTCAGAAAGACTGCTTCAGTTGTCCTTTCTTATATCAGCTGGATTCAGAGCATCAGATTGTTTCCTTACAGAGAAGGAAATCATTTATCAACAGGGAGATCGCTTTGACAACTTCTCCATCTTTCTCCTGATACACTAGGAAGAGTTGGATTTTATAAGCAATGACTAGAAGAAATCAAATTAAGACTCTGGAAAGTGATTTAAAAGCAGAATAAAAGAGGTTCATGTGTTTGGGACTAAAGTTCATGTGTGGTTTTGGTGTTCAGAACATCCAGTGATATGAGAGGAGGAACATGTTGAGGGAGGAGCAACACTGTCAAAGAGCAGAACACAAAAGGACTCCCACTGTCACATGCATTTAGTATGGAAACCAAACATAACAGATAGTGTGTGGAAGATGCTGTCACTGCATTACTGGCTCATGTTTCCTTTGTTTGTGATCATGCTAAAAGGTAGGTCAAAGCAGGAAGAAGAAAAGGATCTGGTTGTGAGAAGTCAACTGCTGACATTTGATGATGGTCATTAACAACATTTATGTCTTCTTTTAGGTCTCAACTGTCAACAACTGACTGCAGTGAAAGATGAAGAGTCCAGTTTAGAAGGCAGCACTGTGACTCTGACCTACAAATACTCCCAAGCTATTACTTTTAATGACAATTTCTTTTGGTATCGACAACATCCAGGAAAACGTCCAGAGTTCCTCATCCTTATCTATGGAACACAAAATAAAACAGAAGCTGGACTGTCTGTTACAGTGAGTGGTGATAAAACCCAAGTCAGCATGAAGATCTCCTCTGCTGCAGTGACAGACTCTGCTGTGTACTACTGTGCTGTGAAGCCCACAGTGACAGGAAACAGCAAAACTCTGTACAAAAACCTTTTGAGCAAAGACAACAGAAAACTCCACAACATCCACTAGAGGGAGACACACTCTGTTACACTTCTATGGTTTGCTCGGCTTCAGTCTGGATTGACTTTACTCTCTTCCAGGAGGTTGATGTAAAGCTTCAGGAAATAAGTAACAATGGCAACACTCAGTTAAACTCTTTTGTCAAATTTTAGAGACACTAATGATTTGAAGAAGGAGCCATTTTGAAATGTGTGCAGGCGTCACATCCAGATTGTTAAGGTGTCGGGATCTGGTGTCCATGACAATCACAGTTACGCTAATAACTGCACAAAATAATCAATGATGTTGGAATCAATACTGACTTCAAATATTTCTCTGTTCCTTTCTGCTCCATCTCATAGCTGCAGTCAACACTATCAAAATCTCACTTCTAATTTAACAGCTCCAGAAGTCCGATGGGTTTGATCTTCCTTCTTCCTTCCTTCAGATGTTACTCTTTCTTTTGGTTCTTGCAGTTGGAAGCAACAAAAAAAATATTTGCCTTGGAGACCTGGAAGGCTTGATCCTTAAACCTCTTCAGTTTAACATGTCCATGCTTCTACTTGGTGATGTTATCAGGAAACACTCATATGCAGACGACATACAGTTGTACATGTTACTCTCCTCCAAAGATGTGAAGTAAGTGAATGAATGAGATCAGCAGCAGAGACAAACACTCTGTTAGTCAGAGCTGTGAGAGGAAGGAGGAAAGGATGGAGGGAGGAGCTAAACTGGGACTCAAGTACACAAAAGACACAAACTTTCACAGTGGAGTTTGATCCTACAAACACACACATTGTCTTCATCTTCAACATGCTGTCAGTCAACTTCAGTGTGTTTGTCGCTTTGTTTGTTCTCACAATAAGAGGTAGGTGACATATTTAACATGAACAGAGTTTCACTGAGAAAAACTAGTAGATCACAAAGTTCCATCTATTCTACATGGAATAAAACTCTATACAGATGGTGATTATGATCCTTTGTTCAGTCATCATTCTCAAATTTATGTTGTCTTCTGCATGTTGTGTTCTTGTCCAGAGTGTAAAGGAGAAGATAAAGTGACGCAGCCACCAGGAGATGTCATTGCTGCTGAAGGAGACACAGTTACACTGGAATGTACTTTTGAGACCACTACCAGTGCTACTTTGTTCTGGTACAAACAAGTAAATGGTTCCCCAAAGTACATGATGAAAACTTACTCAAAGACTGTGGAAAGAGCTCCAGATTTCCAGGAAGACAGATTTCAGTCTGGAATTCAAGATAATTCAGTTCCTCTGAAGATCCAGAAGCTTCAACTGTCTGACTCTGCTGTGTACTACTGTGCTCTGCAGCCCACAGTGACAGGAAACAGTAAAACTCTGTACAAAAACCTTTGGAGCAAAGACAACAGAAAACACCACAACATCCACTAGAGGGAGACACACTCTGCTTATCTTCTATGATCTGACTATTTACTATCATCTCCATCTTCAACTTCTCTGTGAGCTCCTGTCAGACGTGGAGGGGGTCTCTGTGAATGTCCTCGTCTCCAGTCTAAGTCATTGTTCTCACATGTTCACACACTTACAGTTTGTGGGAATTACTGTATTTTTGATACTGCTGTACTAGAAAACTGAAAATCAAACCATAGCTAGGAAACACACAAAGACCAAAAAAGTACAACTATTCTGTTGTCAGATATTGTTGTCAGTATGACTGAAACAAGTCCGAATTGTTCCCCATTATTCCCAGAACATAGAGAAACCATTTAGATGTCCAACTTCGTTCTAATATGGCCTAATTAGGGTCCGAGCACGAAAGTGCAGGAACAGCGAGAGTGTGACACACTCGGGCTGTCCTGCACTACAGTTTGAGGACCCTATTGTTCCCTTAATGTTTCTCGGTTTGGCTGTTTCTTTTTCTTTCGCCACTTTGAACCCCAATTTTTCCCCCTAAACATGCTCAAATTTGGCACACACATCAGGACTGGTGAAAAATTTGATATATTGGGGCAATTACACATATGAATGGCAAAATGACTCAATAGCGCCACCTTGAAAATTGGGCTTTAGTGGAGTTAATAGGCCTAGTTTTACATAAACTCATGAAATTTGGTACACAGATACAGTAGCCCGAATCAAAAACATTGTTGGTTTTAAAATTTCAAAAAACCTCAACGGCGCCCACTACAGCACGTGGTGCGCAATCATTGGAATTTAATGAACTTCTCGCAGGATTTTTACCCGGTCTTCACCAAATTGACTGTATGGCATCTAGACCCATCCAGCATGAAAAGTTATTAAAATCTTGTGGCTGCGTCACACGGTGTGGGCGTGGCACGGCGGCCATTTTGAGCAAATTCGCCATGTGGAACGAAATGGATTTTGGAGGTGAAGGGATCCACGTAAAATCACCAAATCCACACAAATCCTCATTAATCTCAAGAACTAACGTTTGAGATACAATTCAGGAATGGACGTGGTCAAATGGCTCCACAGCGCCCCCTACAAATATTCAAACATTCATATAAAATCACTGCTTTATCCTACAAACATGAAATCTGGTACACACGTACAGTATCCTAAGACCAACAGATTTGCACACTCCAAATTTCAAACATCTCCGCAGCGCCCCCTACAAATTTCAAATATTCATATAGTCAGTGCTTTGTCCTACAGACATGAAATTTGGTACATGTGCAGAGCAGGATGAGACAAACCATACTGCCTGCTATAGACATTCAGATCGTCTGTAAAGCGGCGGTGGGGGGGAGCGAAGACCCGTCCGATGTCGCTTGCAGCTTTAATTTTGGTCTTAAAATGGTATGAAGAATTCCAAGTGACCTTTCATCAAACATCTTTCTACAACACAAGGAATCTCATTGGCTCAGTTCAACTCTGGCAGCAAACAACTTCTAGAATTGTTTTCTCTGGTTCCATCCACTGATGTTCCACTCAGCCAATGAGATTATTTCTGTGTGGAAACCAGAAATGTTTGAGAAAATCAAACTGCAGCGTGACTGAATAACATGTTACTTTATGTCTTTTTGTTTTTATTTCACTTCAGAGGTGAGTTTATGAACAGACGACCTTCTGTAAAAACTGCTGTTTTCATGTTCACAGTTGAACTCATGAGATTTTACTCATGTTTGTTCTTGCAGCTTCTGTATTGAATAAACATAATTTGCATCAGACTCTAAAGACTGTTGAAAGACTCTTTCATGAAAACTTTTTCTGAAGACTCCAACAGATGATCCAGAAGTGATTTTTGTTTACAGGTTTGACAGAGCTGCCTGATCATTATTGGCCTTTAGCAGGCAGGCTACGTCCAACAATAGCTTTGCAGTTAAGAATCTGTTTGTGTGTGAAAATATCATAATTCCAAATTCTGAATGTACACAATTTATGTCTTCTGCCACAATATTTTACAAACCCAAATAAACTATCAGCAATGTATACGATTTCCTGACTTCTGTCTGATTTGACACGAGTTGAATCACATGTCAAAGGATCAGCTTTTATAGGAGCAGCCAGTAATAAAAGTCTCACATTCAGAAAGACTGCTTCAGTTGTCCTTTCTTATATCAGCTGGATTCAGAGCATCAGATTGTTTCCTTACAGAGAAGGAAATCATTTCTCAAGAGGGAGATCACTTTAACAACTTGTCCCTCCTTCTCCTGATTCAATAGTAGGAAGTGTTGGATTTTCAGACCAATGAATAGAAGAAGAAAATAGTGATTCTGGAAAGTGATTTTAAAGCAAATCAACAATAAATCTAGAAGAGTAACAGAGGTTCATGTAATTGTGTAGCTGTAAAATATATTCAGGTGTGTTCTTGGTGTTGAGAACATCCAGTGATATGAGAGGAGGAACATGTTGAGGGAGGAGCAACACTGTCAAAGAGCAGAACACAAAAGGACTCCCACTGTCACATGCATTCAGTATGGAAACCAAACATAACAGATAGTGTGTGGAAGATGCTGTCACTGCATTACTGGCTCATGTTTCCTTTGATTGTGATCACATTAAAAGGTAGGTTAAAGCAGGAAGAAGAAGTGTCTACAGGATCTATTTGAAAATCATTCAAACAGAAACTCACTTTTCAATATCGTCTTTAACAACATTTATCTCTTCCTTTAGGTGTCAACTGTCAACAACTGACTGGAGTGAAGGATGAAGAGTCCAGTTTAGAAGGCAGCACTGTGACTCTGACCTACAAATACTCTGAACAAGCTACTGGTGGTGACCAGTTTTATTGGTATCGACAGCATCCAGGAAAACCTCCAGAGTTCCTCATCTTTCACTTGGGAACACAAAATAAAACCGAAGCTGGACTGTCTGTTACAGTGAGTGGTGATAAAACCCAAACAACATGCAGATCTCCTCTGCTGCAGTGACAGACTCTGCTGTGTACTACTGTGCTGTGAAGCCCACAGTGACAGGAAACAGCAAAACTCTGTACAAAAACCTTTGGAGCAAAGACAACAGAAAACTTCACAACTTCCACTAGAGGGAGACACACTCTGATAAAGCCCTGTTACACTTCCATGGTTTTGTCATGGAAGCGTAACTATAAAATTTTCCCCACATTTAATTCTTAGAGAAGACTAAAACGTTTGTAGCATCACTTTGTCAGTGATTTGCTGGAAAGACATCAGAGCTGTGATGAGGTGATAATACAACACACAAACAGAGTCTTTAAATCAAGACAAAAAACAGAAAATGGACCAAGATCAAAAACAACAACTCTACTGTCAAATATTATCATTGAGCTTTGAGTTTGCTCATCATTGGATCGCACTTATTTCTTCAATAGTAGTATTTCCAGAGTATGAATGAAACAAGTCCAAATTGTTCTCCATGTTCCCAGAAAAGAGAGAAACCATTGAGATGGTCCAGCTTCCTGCTTTGGTCCACCCTCGATAAAGGGTTTTCTCTGGTCCAATCTTCTGATGCTCAACTTCAGGCTCCTCAGTATATACCCTATAAAAGAGCAGAAAAGGGCTCATGACATCTGTTGTTTCCATATTCTGTCTCCCATCCCAACTCTAACAACAATAATGAAGGAAAGACAATACAAACTTGACATTCAGTCCAACAAAGACATTGTAATGGCTTTTGGAAATTTCCTTTCTGCAAATGAATGGAATTTGAATTCATTGACAAAATGTGGCACTAGTGTCATTATTTTGATTCTTTGGTCAGTGTTTATTTAAAGCATATGTGTTGGTACACTTGGAAAGGTAGAATAAGCCTCACATTCTGTGAAATTTCAACATGAACACAGCAAGGAAGCAACATCTGGCTTTGTACATGGAATAGAAATATACAGACCCCCTATGAACATCACTTTTTTGAGGTCTACAAATGAGTCTTCATCACCGTCTTTACATTCACTGATCTGAGAGACCTCCAAAGTTCATGGGGGCCCAATTACACTCTCACAAGATTATTATCAAGTTTTTCCATTTTCAAGAGCCAATATTTAAACATTTGTCCTCTGCTGGAGACATTTGATCATTTGGCTCAGCTTCAGTTTAAGTCTCTGAATGTCATTGATCCTATTTTCTAATTTGATTGGATCTTTCAGTTCTAAACAAACAAATATTAACCTCAGAGGCCCAGAAGGTTCTATCCTGGAACCCCTTTACTTTAACATATACATGCTTCTGCTTGATGATGTTGTCAGAAAACACTCATATGCAGACGTTTTTTGATGCTGCTAGACAGTAACACCCACTGAATAACTGAATGTCATGTTGGACTGTACAAATAAACCAGGCTTGAGTTCAGCATTCATACATGTTGTAGTTCACTGTAATTGCTTTTTCCGAGTATAAAATTTTCCCCACCTTTAATTCTGAGAAAAGACTCAAACGTCTGTAGCATAACTTTGTCAGTGATCTGCTGGAAATACATCAGAGCTGTGATGAGGTGATAATACAACACACAAACAGATTCTTTAAATCGAACCAAGCCAGAAAATGCACCAAGATCAAAAAAGAACAACACCTTTAATGTCAAATATTGTTGTCAGTGAGCTTTGAGTTTCCTTATCATTGGATCACACTCCTTTCTTTAATAGTAGCATCTCTATAGTATGTATGAATCAACCCAAACTTTTCTCCACGTTCCCAGAAAACAGAGAAACCCTTTAAATGCTCCAGCTTCCTGCTTTGGTCCACCCTTGACAAGGAGTTTTCTCTGATCCGATCTTCCAATATTCAATTTAGCTTCTGTGTGCAGAATTCAGATGTTGGAGGAAATCAAACCATGGTGGTCCTGTTGCCTTTTACTGGTACAAACACTATTCTGACATTCAGGCTCCTTACTTCATACCCTATGAAAGAGCAGAAAGGGGCTCATGACATCTGTTGTTTCCAATAGTACATATTCTGTCCCCCCATCCCAACTGTAACTACAAAGAGGAAAAAAGATAATACAAACTTCATATGATATTACACAGATCCGCTATGCACACCAGTTTTTGTGGTCAACAAATGAGTCCTCATCACCATATTTACATGTCAAAAAAGCAAAAAACCAGGAAAATTGCGTTATAATGTTCACCAGAATTAATAATTTACTGATTTGTGAGACCTCCAAACTTCATGGGGGCCCAATATCACTCTCATAAGATTTGTATTATATCTTTTTTTTTTCCATTTTCAGTGGCCAGTATTGAAACAGGTGTCCTACGGAGACATTTGATCATTTGGCTCAGCTACAGTTTAAGTTTCCAAATGGCATTGACCCTGTTTCCGTTTTGATTGGATCTTTAACTTCGAAACAGACAAATATTAGCGTCAGAGGCCCAGAAGGTTCTATTCTGGAACTTCTTTACTTGAACATATACATGCTTGTACATGGTGATATTGTCAGATGACATTCATATGCAGATGATTCAAAGTTGTACGTGTTACTATCCTAGAACAATCTTCAGTTAGTGAGTGAATGAATGAGATCAGCAGCAGAGACAAACACTCTGTTAGTCAGAGCTGTGAGAGGAAGGAGGAAAGGATGGAGGGAGGAGCTAAACTGGGACTCAAGTACACAAAAGACACAAACTTTCACAGTGGAGTTTGATCCTACAAACACACACATTGTCTTCATCTTCAACATGCTGTCAGTCAACTTCAGCCTGTTTGTCACTTTGTTTGTGCTCACAATAAGAGGTAGGTGACATATTTAACATGAACAGAGTTTCACTGAGAAAAACTAGTAGATCACAAAGTTCCATCTATTCTACATGGAATAAAACTCTTTACAGCTGCTGATTGATCTCCTTTGATCAATCATCTTTATTGATTCATGTCTTCCTCTGCATGTTGTGTTCTTGTCCAGAGTGTAAAGGAGAAGATAAAGTGATGCAGCCACCAGGAGATGTCATTGCTGCTGAAGGAGATACAGTTACATTGGAATGTGCTTTTGAGAGCAGTTCCACAGTAGCACAACTTAATTTGTTCTGGTACAAACAAGAAGTAAATGCCTTTCCAAAGTACATTTTAAGACGTGGTGCTTATGGAGATAATAATGCTGCAGAGTTCCAGAAAGACAGATTTGATGCTAAAGTCAACAAGCCATCAGTTCCTCTGAAGATCCAGAAGCTTCAACTGTCTGACTCTGCTGTGTACTACTGTGCTCTGCAGCCCACAGTGACAGGAAACAGTAAAACTCTGTACAAAAACCTTTGGAGCAAAGACAACAGAAAACTCCACAACATCCACTAGAGGGAGACACACTCTGTTACAATTGTATCCTTGTTCAGGTCTGTTAAATCAGCCAAATGATGCATCATTTAACTCTGTGTGTCAATTCAGGTTTGGAACCAGTTTGTTCGTGAAGATCAAAGAGTATTAGAGAAGAGGAAAACCTTCTTTACAGCAGTTTCAGTTGTTAGTCAAGTATTTTCAACATTTGTGTTGTTATACTTATAAATGCTGTCACACTCAGTGTTACACATGAAGGTTTTATTCTACATCTTCTACGTCAGTCCAATTATGTTTCATCCCCTAAACTTTGTATGTTCTAAGGCCTGTATGTCCCACACAGTTCTTTCTACATTGATGTAAACCTGCTCAGAGTCACAATGAAGAGGAACACAGAGAAGAAAGTACAGATCAAAGAGGAGACAGAGAGATTGAGGGAGGAGCTGAGCTGCTTCTGATCTATAGAAGAGACACAAACATCCACATTCAACACACTTCAATACACAAACCAGAAACATTACCTTCATTCAACATGCTGTTGTTGGACTATTGTGGATTTTGTGTGTTGATTCTCTACATCTTAACAGGTTTGTTACTTCATACAACAGAAAGACATTGTGATTCATTTTCATCATCTAATAAGATCAGATAAACTTTAACATTAACTTCACTGTTACCTGTAAATTACAATAATAACAACAGAGTTATCTCTTCCTTTAGGTGTCAGATGTCAACAACTGACTACAGTGAAAGATGAAGAGTCCAGTTTAGAAGGCAGCACTGTGACTCTGACCTGCAAATACACCAAAGGTGCTGCTGATTATTTCTTCTGGTATCGGCAACATTCAGGAAAACCTCCAGAGTTCCTGATCTCTCATTTGGAATCAGGACAAGTATCATTAGATCCAGTCCCTGGATTGTCTGTTACAGTGAGGAAACAAGAAACACAAATGGATCTGAAGATCTCCTCTGCTGCAGTGTCTGAATCTGCTGTGTACTACTGTGCTCTGCAGCCCACAGTGACAGGAAACAGCAAAACTCTGTACAAAAACCTTTGGAGCAAAGACAATAGAAAACTCCAAAACATCCACTAGAGGGAGACACACTCTGTTAAAGCTCTGATTTGTGAGTCGTTGGACTGATGATGAAGACAACAGAGAAATGAAGCAGTGAAGATCAGAGACAGAGACAGAGCTGCTGTGGAAATACAAAACACTTTGATTGGCTGAGCTGAAGTGAAAAAAATGATGTCAAGAGGTAATGGCCCCGCCCACTGAACTTCAGCTCATCCACTCACATTATTTCTTCCTCATTGTACTGCAGTGGAACAACATTGTTCATCTGCTGTGTGTCTGACTTTAATAACTCCAAAGACATGTTGCTTTACCTCTTTTTGTTTTCATCTTTCATTAAAGGTGAGTTTAAGATCAGGGATCAGAGTTTGCTTTGACCTGCTGAACTAATCAGATATACAGACTGTATTTCATTATGTTTCTTCATTGTTAATCTGAGAGAATGAACATTAGGTTTTGATCATCTTGTAAGTTTCACTGACAGAGTTACACAGTTGATTTCATTGTGAATGTCCACAGAGTAACACTGTACAGGTGACATTCTCCACTGTCTTCTCCTCTCAGCCTCATGGACAATGTGAGTCTAATGGCTTCATTTTCTCTACTTTTTCCAGGACTAATAGCTCAAGTCACAATCTCTCCTGTACAAGATGAAGTCAGCGGAACAGAAGGACAATCTGTCACACTCTCATGTAACTATCAGACAAGATATAGGAATCTCTACCTTTACTGGTACACACATCAATCTGACCTTCAGGCTCCTCAGTTTATACTCAGGAAAGGAGCAAAAGGGTACTCAGGTGAACATATTCCTGATAATCGATATGAATCCCAAACATCAGATACATCAACTACATTGACCATCACAGAGCTAACCCTGGCAGACACAGCTCTCTACTACTGTGCTGTAGACACACAGTGATACAAAGTGTAGCAGAGGCTGTACAAAAACCTGAACACAGATATGAGACTCCTGTTCAAAGAGCAGGGAAGTGGTATTCAGAGCACAGCTTCATATCAGATGGATTGTTCTAATTCCTGTTTTATCACAGTCACTGTGGTTACAGCTGCTAAAGAAACACTGTGGGAGGATTGACAGGAGCAGCAGATCAGTGATGCCTCCAGAAGAGATGCTGCAGAGTATTAGAGGGGGAAAAGTTCACCCACATCAACACATCCAGAGTGTATTCATGTTTTAAAAACCAAACAGTATGCTCATAATGATTATTTGTCAAACTACAGCATGATATGCTCCAATGAAATGTTTTTCTTGTTACTTACTTGTTACCATATCTTTGTCATCCTTCTCCTCTTCATCCTTGTCACTGGTGAATCCAGCCTCCATTTACCATCAGACACATCATCTGATTTACATTGATGACAGCAGTGTGGCCGTCATGGGGTGATGAGGATAGAAGTAATTGTCTTTGCTCATGGCGGCCATCTTGCTTGTTATGTCATCCTGCCCATCAGTTCTGGGACCAATCACCTGCTGGCTGGTAGAGGAGAGCCAATCACATGACAGCAATGCTTCACTCTTTACATATTCGCCTCACCGCCTAACATAATAAATTACAGACATAAAACAAACAAACAAACACATAAAAAAGTGCAAAATACTATCATAATTGTAACGGGGAACATTTCCATAAGGCAAAATTAGCTTCATATGTTGTTAAATTTCAGCATGACAGCAACTTGTATCTTTGCACTCATAGTGACAATATATAGTTGCCTCTGTCTACCAGTTTTCATGATCCTACAAATGAGCACACATTATGTTGACATGTCAAAACAACAACAAAAAACTACAATATTAGTTCATAAAATTTGTCATACCTCAAATTCAACTGATCTCAGAGACCTCAGAAGTTGATGCCATGTCAACAAAAGACTGTATTTTGAACAGGAGGCGTGGCTTCATTTAGAGGTCACAGTGTCACTGTGATCTGAAAGCTTTGCATACTTTTTTTTTTATTTCTAAAGGTCAACAATCAAGATTTTTTTCCTTAACTGGTTTCATGGTTTTGACATTTATTTTTCTTAAAACCTTACAACATTTCTTAGCAGTGAAAACTTGAAATCCTCATAATTCCACCACCATACATTCCAGAACGTGGTCTTGGGTCCCAAACACCAAATAAATAACTGTGAACTAAATCAGAGATGGTGCAGTAACACATGAAGAAGGAACCATTTTGAAATGTGTGCAGGCGTCACATCCAGGTTGTCGAGGTGTCGGGATCTGGTGTCCATGACAATCCCAGTTAAGCTGATAACTGAACAAAATAATCAATGATGTTGGAATTAATACTGACTTCAAACATGTCTCTGTTCTTTTTCTGCTCCATCTCATACCTGCTGTCAACACTATCAACAGCTCACTTCTCATTTAACAGCTTCAGGAATCTGATGGGTTTGATCTTCCTTCACATGTTACTCTTTCTTTTGGTTCTTGCAGTTGGAAACAACAGAAAAATATTTGCCTTGGAGACCTGGAAGGCTTGATCCTTAAACCTCTTCAGTTTAACATGTCCATGCTTCTACTTGTTAATGCTGTCAGGAAACACTTGTATTCAGAAGACACACAGTTGTACATGTTACTCTCATACAATGATCTTAAGGTAGTGAATAACTGAGATCAGCAGCAGAGACAAACACTCTGTTCGTCAGAGCTGTGAGAGGAAGGAGGAAAAGATGGAGGGAGGAGCTAAACTGGGACTCAAGTACACAAAAGACACAAACTTTCACAGTGGAGTTTGATCCTACAAACACACACACTGTCTTCATCTTCAACATGCTGTCAGTCAACTTCAGTGTGTTTGTCACTTTGTTTGTGCTCACAATAAGAGGTAGGTGACATATTTAACATGAACAGAATTTCAGTGAGAAAAACTAGTAGATCACAAAGTTCCATCTATTCTACATGGAATAAAACTCTTTACAGCTGCTGATTGATCTCCTTTAATCAATCATCTTTATTGATTCATGTCTTCCTCTGCATGTTGTGTTCTTGTCCAGAGTGTAAAGGAGAAGATAAAGTGATGCAGCCACCAGGAGATGTCATTGCTGCTGAAGGAGATACAGTTACACTGGAATGTACTTTTGAGAGCAGTGACCCAAGTCCTGTTTTGTTCTGGTACAAACAAGAAGTAAATGACTTTCCAAAGTACATTTTACGACGTGGTGGTTATGGAGATGATAATGCACCAGAGTTCAAAAAAGACAGATTTGATGCTAAAGTCAACAAGCCATCAGTTCATCTGAAGATCCAGAATCTTCAACTGTCTGACTCTGCTGTGTACTACTGTGCTGTGAGGCCCACAGTGACAGGAAACAGCAAAACTCTGTACAAAAACCTTTGGAGCAAAGACAACAGAAAACTCCACAACCTCCACTAGAGGGAGACACACTCTGTTACACTTGTATGATTCTCTACAATCATCTCCATCTTTATCTTCTCTGTTTCCTCCAGTCAGACATGACACATTACTGAGGTTGTCCTTATGAGAATGACAAATGATGTTTTTAGAAGAGCTGATACTAGTGAATGTTCAGTTTCTGTCCTGCTCAACCAAGGTGCAACTTTTCATACAGTTGACATGAAGATTGTGATGAACAAGCTGCAGCACTGAGTTGGTGTATCAGTGATGGCTCTGAACACATTTTGTTCATATTTGACAAATGTGAAATGTTTTGTTTCCTTGGTGACCATGTCTCCCTTCAGTCTTCAGTAAAGTGAGGAGTTCCTCAGGAGTTAATCCTTGGACAGTTTTTATTTTCTCTACATCTGCTACCACTCAGGCACATGATACAGAGACACAAAATTTCACTCCACTGTTACAATAATAACACATGACTGCATCTTCCATTTAAATCCACTGAGACAATAAACCTCTCCAGTCTCACGGACTGATACTAATAAGAGATTATGATAAACTGTGATTGGAGTTGGTGAGACTGAGCACATTTTTTGACATTAAGAATTTAATGTCAGCCAACTAAAACAGTTAGGAGGACATATCATTACTACTGGGTTCAAATGGGTCATACATACATCTACATATATACATATATACTGTGTGTCATCAGTGTAACAGTGATTGTGATTATATTTACTGAGAATTTGTCCCAATGGGAGACAATAAATGGAAAACAATAAAGGACCCAGAATGGAGCCTTGTGGAACTCCACAGGTGAAGAAGAAGATAGCCTGCTAGTTTCTACTGTTACAGATCTATTTGTCCAGTCAGAAACAAATCACTATAGAGTCACATAACTGATACCTATGAGAAGAATTCCACATGGTTAAATCAAATGTTGTGGTCATTTGTGTCACAGGTTAAGGTAAGGTCAAGATAATTCAGACAGAGTGAAGACCTACATCTGAGGAGAGCAGTAGTTCATTAGAGACATTAACCAGATCATTCTCAGGGATGTGAAGAGTAATAAAAAAAAACAGACAGGAACTTTTTAAAAAGTCATTTTGATTCATAAAACCTTTACTAAGTATCCTGATGCTGTATTGTCATGTCTGTTCTTTGATGTGGCTGGGAAATTCTAAAAACACACTAAATTATATGTACTAGTATTTTATGAACAACCTGTGAGAGTTGGTTCTTCTAAGTTCTACAAGTTAAAGGTAGTTTTTAATAACATGATAGAATCTAGACTCTTTGTTCATTTGAAAACTAAACAAACCAACATGGTGAAACCATCGTTTCACTCTGTCATAGACAATAATCAGATCCAGATTTAAAAACTAGAAACTCAGCTGATCAGAAAGTTCTTCACATTAAGGACAACAAACTCCAGCCGTCTGCTTCATCTGAAGTGTTTTAGTGAAAACCTGACAACTTAAAGTTGAACTCATCTGGAAGATGTTGGACTAACAACACAGTTAGAATCTGTGTGCAGGAAGCAGCTGGAGCTTTGTCATTTCTAAAGCTTCCATCAGTGTGAATGGAAACAGAGCACAGCAAGAGGAGGAGCTCCACAAGTGAATATGAAAGGCTTGATGTTGGAGCTGAAGAGCTGCTGTGTTCTCTCTATTGTTCATTCAGTACAAGTGGAAATAATGTTACTGCTTCTCATCTGGATGATGATGGTCTCCTTTCAAACTGGTAAGTCATCAGAAGATGGAGCCAGATGTAAAAGGAGGAGACACACATGAAAAACATTCAGATGTTGTCTGAATTGATTTACTTGTTGTATGACTAAATGTCCTGGTGACATCTATGTTTGTTGTTTTCAGGGTCCTCTGAGGATGTACTGACTCCATTTAAAGATGTAGTGATGGATTTGGAAGGACACACTGTGACTCTCTCCTGCAAGTATTCAGGCTCTGTCTACAACCTCTTGTGGTACCAACAGAAGTCCAGTTCATCTCCACAGCTTCTCATAGCAGAATCTTGGGAGAAAATAGAAAGGTTGTCATTCCAACATGACAAACAGTCCAAGGAGTTTCATCTGCAGATCTCCTCTGCTGCAGTGACAGACTCTGCTGTGTACTACTGTGCTCTGCAGCCCACAGTGACAGGAAACAGCAAAACTCTGTACAAAAACCTTTTGAGCAAAGACAACAGAAAACTCCACAACATCCACTAGAGGGAGACACACTCTCTTACTCTTGTATTATCTGATTCTTTACCATCACCTCCATCTTTCTCTTCTCTGTGAGCTCCAGTCAGACATGAATGGAGTCTCTATGAATTGTCTCCTCTGAGGTTTCAGTCATTGTTCTCACATGTTAACACAGAAACAGTTTGGAGGAATTTCTGTTTCTTAATGCTGCTGAACTGTAAAACCCTTTGAGTCACTGGATGTCATGTTGGACTGCATAAATAAATGAGACTTGATCTCAGCATCCATATAAGTTTTAGTTTGCTGTAATTGTTTTATGTCACCATAAAATGTTCCCTACCTTTAATTCTTAGAGAAGACTAAAATGTTTGTAGCATCACTTTGTCAGTGATCTGCTGGAAATACATCAGAGCTGTGTGAGGTGATAATACAACACACAGTCTTTAAATCGAACCAAATCCAGAAAACATACCAAGATAAAAAAAAATGAATAAATACTTTTCAGTCAAATATTATCTTTGAGCTGTGAATTTGCTCATCATTGGATCAGATTCATTTCTTAAATAGTAATACTTCCAGAGTATGAATGAAACAAGTCCAGATAGTTCTCTATGTTCCTAGAAAAGAGAGAAACCCTTGAGATGGTCAAGCTTCCTGCTTTGGTCCACCCTCGATAAGGGGTTTTCTCTGGTCCAGTTTTTATTAATAACTTAGCTTTTGTGTGAAGAAAAAGAGCACAACGGGGCTCATGACATCTGTTGTTTCAAGTAGTACATATTCTGTTCCCCATCCTAATTCCAACTACAAAGAGGAAGTAGATTATATGATACAAACCCCCTATGCACACCAGTTTTGTGGTCTACAAATGAGTCCTCATCACCATTTTTACATGTCAAAACAGAAAAAAACAGGAAAATGGGGTCATAATGCCAGCCAGAAGTCATAATTTACTTATTTGAGAGACCTCCAAAGTTCACAGGGGCCCAATATCACTCTCATGAGTCTTTTATATTTCTTTTGTTTGCATTTCTTTTGTTTCCCCCCCGAGGTTCTGTGTCCTGCTTGTTCTCTCCGTGGATGTCCCTGGATCTGGAGCTCAACGTCCCCGATCTGCAGCCGCTGGCCTCACCACCTCCAACCCCTACCCCAACCTCTCCTACTATCCCTCCCTTCCTCCCTCCTCTTCCCCACTCCCAACCCAACCGGTCGAGGCCGATGGCCGCCCTCCCTGAGCCTGGTTCTGTCGGAGGTTTTTTTCCCCCTTCCCTACCATAGGGGGTTTTTGGTTCCTTCCCACCATCGCTGATTGCTTGCTCATAGGGAATCCAATGGTTCCCCAAAGTACATGATGAAAAGTTTCTCGAAGACTGTGGAGAAAGCTCCTGAGTTTAACGAAGACAGATTTCATACTGGAATCCAAGATAAGTCCTTTCCTCTGAAGATCCAGAAGCTTCAACTGTCTGACTCTGCTGTGTACTACTGTGCTCTGCAGCCCACAGTGACAGGAAACAGCAAAACTCTGTACAAAAACCTTTGGAGCAAAGACAACAGAAAACTCCACAACATCCACTAGAGGGAGACACACTCTGTTACACTTCTGTGATCTTTGATACAGTGGATAATAATATCTTCATCAGCTGTCTGAAGAATCATGATGGCATCACTGATCTGGCGCTGAAATGGTTTATCTCTTCTTTGTCAAACAGATCCTTCTCTGTTAATCTTGGAGATGCCTCCTCCTCTTGTGCTGCTCTCTTTTGTCGGGTCCCTCAGGGGTCTATTTTGGGCCCTCTTTTTTTACAATTTCCATGTTACTCCTGCGGGAAATGTTGTGCCGTTTAAACATTGATTTCCACTTTTATCCAGACAACACGCAGTTCTACTTTCTCATAAAGCATATGTCCACAGACATTTTTGCATTTTGTCCTGTCTTGCCGAAATCAGAACTTGGATGCCCAAAAACTTTCTGCAATTAAATGACACAAAATCATCATCTTGATTACCCCCCATGGACGCAATAGTATTAATAACTTCTCCTCTAGTCTGGGTGCCTTATCTAACAATGTTCGTAAAGAAGCCCACAAATTAAAAGTTATCTTTGACTCTGATCTGTCCTTTGATTGTCAGGTGATTAAAGTATTGCAGTCCTGTTTTGCTCAGCTGAGACAGCTAACTAAGATCAGGTCATTCCTCTCCCCAGCAGACTTGCTAAAGGTCATACATGCTTTCATCTCCTCCAGACTTGACTATTGCAGTGCACTTTATTCCAGCATCAGCAGCCGCAACGTTCAAAGACTGCAGCTGGTACAGAATGCTGCTGCCAGGCTTTAACATACACCAAGAGGAGTGACCACATTACATCTATCCTTTCTGTCCTTCACTGGTTGCCTGTGAGTTTTAGAATTGGTTTTAAGATTCTGCTGCTTGTTTTCAAAGCCTTGAACAGCCTGGCTCTCATCTATACCTGTGATCTGTTGACTCTGTATAAACCAGACTGATGTTTGAGATCCTCTGACAGGGGTCTACTAATAGTTCCAAAATCAAGACTTGTTACCAAAAGCAACAGGGCTTTTGCTGTCCGAGTCCCTCAGCGATGGAACTCCCTGTCTGAGGATCTAAGACAAGTTAATTCAGTATCCTCTTTAAATCTCTTCTGGAAACTCCCTTTTATCACTCAGATTTTCTTAGCTAATGTTGTTGTTGTTTTCATTCTTCTTTTTTTATTTATTTATTTATTTGTTTATTTATTTATTTATTCGATGTGTTTATGTGTTTATACATACATACATAAAGGCCCAAAATGCACAACTTTTCCTTAGTCAGATATTGTTGTGAGCATGACTGAAATGCATCAAATTTTTCTCCATGTTCCCAGAACAGAGAGAAACCATTTAGCTGTTCCATCTTTATTCTACTGTGACCTGATTTGGTCTAATAATGACATAAAGAATCGTAAGTGATCTTTCATCAAACATTTCTCTACAGTGGCAACAATCTCACTGGTTCAACTCAACTTTGGCAGCAAACAACTTCCAAAAAGTTTCTTTGGTTCCGCCCACTGATGTTCCATTCAGCCAGTCAGATCATTTCTGTGTACAAACCAGAAACGTCTGAGGAAATCAAACCACAGTGTGACTGATGAATGTACTGCAGTGGAACAACATTGTTTATCTGCTGTGTGTCTGACTTTAATAACTCCAAAGACATGTTGCTTTACCTCTGTTTGTTTTCATCTCACTTCATAGGTGAGTTTATGAACAGATGAGTTTCTCTTCAAACCTGATGAGTTAATGTTCACAGTTGAAAAGACATTATATTCTGTCTTTGTCATCAAATTCACGAAGTCACATGTTCCACTGTCTTCTCCTCTCAGCCTCATTGACAGTGTGAGTCTAATGGCTTCATTTTCTCTACTTTTTCCAGGACTAATAGCTGAAGACACAATCTCTCCTGTACAAGATGAAGTCAGTGGAACAGAAGGACAATCTGTCACACTCTCATGTAACTATCAGACAGAGAGAAGTCGTGTTGCTCTTTACTGGTACAAACATCAATCTGATCTTCATGCTCCTCAGTTTATACTCTGGAAAGGAGCAAAAGGGTACTCAGGTGAAAATATTCCTGATAAACGATATGGATCCCAAACATCACCTACATCAACTACATTGACCATCACAGAGCTAACCCTGGCAGACACAGCTCTCTACTACTGTGCTGTAGACACACAGTGATACAAAGTGTAGCAGAGGCTGTACAAAAACCTGAACACAGATATGAGACTCCTGTTCAAAGAGGAGGGAAGTGGTATTCAGAGCACAGCTTCATATCAGATGGATTGTTCTAATTCCTGTTTTATCACAGTCACTGTGGTTACAGCTGCTAAAGAAACACTGTGGGAGGATTGACAGGAGCAGCAGATCAGTGATGCCTCCAGAAGAGATGCTGCAGAGTATCTGAGGGAACAAGTTCACCCACATCAAAACATCCAGAGTGTATTCTTGTTTTAAACACCAAACATTCTGCTCATAATGACAATCTGTCAGTCTACAGCAACATATGCTAAAATAAAATATAGTTTTTTTTGTTCCTTACTTGTTGCCATATCTTTGTCATCCTTCTCCTCTTCATCCTTGTCACTGGTGAATCCAGCCTCCATTTACCATCAGACACATCGTCTGATTTACATTGATGACAGCAGTGTGGCCGTCGTGGGGTGATGAGGATAGCAGTAATTGTCTTTGCTCATGGCAGCCATCTTGCTTGTTATGAAGTCCTGCCCATCAGACCTGGGACCAATCACCTGCTGGCTGACAGAGGAGAGCCAATCACATGCCAGCAATGCTTCACTCTTTACATATTCTCCTCACCGCCTATCAGAATAAATTACAGACATAAAACAAACAAACAAACACATAAAAAAGTGCAAAATAGCATCGAAATTGTAACGGGGAGCATTTCCATAAGGCAAAATTAGCTTCATATGTCCTTAAATTTCAACATGAGAGCAACTTGTAACTTTGCATTCATAGTGACAAAATATAGTGACTCAGTTCTGTCGTTGATGCCACGTTTGTCAGGTCTGCGGTAAACCAAATCAGGTGATTCCTCCAGCTCCACTACACCCAGTTCCAGTCTTAGGTGAACCATTTGAACATGTAATCCTCGACTGTGTAGGTCCCCTTCCAAAATCTAAATCCATCCATCAGTACCTTCTGACTTTGATGTGCACCTCCACTTGGTATCCCGAGGTTATTCAGCTGTGCACACTCTAAGCCAAAGCTATTATCAAAGCCCTCGTACACTTCTTTTCCACATTTGGGTTGCCTAAATCCATTCAGACCGATCAAGGCTCCAACTTTCTGTCAAAACTGGGCGCTCAGGTCCTGGTGTCTCTGTCCATTCAGCACCAGAAATCCAGCACATATCAACCACAGTCACAGGACGGACTCAAAAGATTCCATCAGACGTTAAAGATGATGCTCAGAAAATTCTGGTTGAAGTCAGGAAAAGAGTGGGATGAAGGTTTGCCATTCCTTATATTAGATGCACGAGAAAGTGTACAGCAGTCGACAGGTTTAAGTCCTACAGAGCTGGTGTTTGGACACACCATGCATGGTCCTCTGTGTTTAATGAGGGAAAAGTACCTGTCAGAAACGGCTAGCTCCAGCGGAAAGACTGGGTCCTAACAGTTACACAAGAGAGTTTTATTCTACGTCTTCTACATCAGTCCGTTACTCTTCAAACTCTTAAACTTTGAATGTTTGAAGGCCTGTATGTCCCACACAGTTCTGTCTATATTGATGTAAACCTGCTCAGAGTCACAATGAAGAGAAACACAGAGAAGAAAGTACAGATCAAAGAGGAGACAGAGAGATTGAGGGAGGAGCTGAGCTGTTTCTGATCTATAGAAGAGACACAAACATCCACATTCAACACACTTCAATACACAAACCAGAAACATTACCTTCATTCAACATGCTGTTGTTGGACTATTGTGGATTTTATGTGTTGATTCTCTACATCTTAACAGGTATGTTACTTCATACAACGGAAGGACATTGTGATTCATTTTCATCATCGAATAAGGTCAGAAAAAACTTTAAGATTAACTTTAATTGTTACTTGAAAATTATAATAATAACAACAGTCATCTCTTCCTTTAGGCGTCAGATGTCAACATCTGACTGCAGAGAAAGATGAAGAGTCCAGTTTAGAAGGCATCACTGTGACTCTGACCTGCAAATACACCAAAGGTTCTGATTATTTCTTCTGGTATCGACAACATCCAGGAAAAGCTCCAGAGCTCCTGATTTCTCATTCAGAATCGGGAGAAATAGCATTAGATCCAGTCCCTGGATTGTCTGTTACAGTGAGGAAACAAGAAACAGAAATGGATCTGAAAATCTCCTCTGCTGCAGTGACAGACTCTGCTGTGTACTACTGTGCTGTGAAGCCCACAGTGACAGGAAACAGCAAAACTCTGTACAAAAACCTTTGGAGCAAAGACAACAGAAAACACCACAACATCCACTAGAGGGAGACACACTCTGTTACACATCGATGATTCTTGACAATCATCTCCATCTTCAATTTCTCTGTGAGCTCCTGTCAGACGTGGAGGGGGTCTCTGTGAATTTCCTCCTCTGAGGTTTCACTTATTGCTCTCACATGTTAACACAGAGACAGTTTGGGGAAATTAGTGTTTCTTCATAATGCTGGACTATAAACCTCAAAATCAAACCATTAGTATGAAACATACAAAGACCAAAAAAGCACAACTATTCTATTGTCAGATATTGTTGTCAGTATGACTGAAACAAGTCCAAATTGTTCTCCATTGTTCCCAGAACATGGAGAAACCTTTTAGTTGTCCAGCTTCATTCTAATATGACTTAATTTGGACTAACAATGGTATGAAGAATTCCAAGTGACCTTTCATCAAACATTTTTCTACAGCACCAACAATCTCACTGGTTCAGCTCAATTTTGGCAGCAAACAACTTCTAGAATTGTTTTCTCTGGTTCCACCCACTGATGTTCTGCTCAGCCAATCAGATCATTTTCTTTGTGGAAACCAGAAATGTTTGAGAAAATCAAACTCCAGCTTGACTGATTAACATGTTACTTTACGTCTTTTTGTTTTTATTTCACTTCAGAGGTGAGTTTATGAACAGATGAACTTCTCTTTAACCTGCTGTGTTCATGTTCACAGTTGAACTCATGAGATTTTGCTCATCTTTGTTCTTGCAGCTTCTATATTGAAGAAATATAATTCGCATCAGACTCTGAAGACTGTCTGAAGACTCTTTCTTGAAAACATTTCTAAAGACTCCAACAGATGATCCAGAAGTGATCTTTGACTACATGGTTGACAGAGCTGCCTGATCATTATTGGCCTTTAGCAGGCAGGCTTAGTCCAACAATAGCTTTGCTTTAGACTGTGTTTGTGTGTGAAAACATCACAATTCCAAATTCTGAATATACAAAATTGATGTGTTCTGCCACAATATTTTACAGAACCCAAATTACCTATGAACAACATCTACGATTTCCTGAGTTCTGTCTGATTTGACACGAGTTTAATCACATGTCAAACGATCAGCTTTTATAGGAGCAGCCAGTAATAAAAGTCTCACATTCAGAAAGACTGCTTCAGTTGTCCTTTCTTATATCAGCTGGATTCAGATCATCAGATTTTTTCCTTACAGACAAGGAAATAATTTCTCAAGAGAGAGGTAACCTTGACAACTTCTCCCTCCTTCTCCTGATACAGTAGGAAGTGTTGGGTTTTCAGATCGATGACTAGAAGAAGGAAAATGATGATTCTGGAAAGTGATTTTAAAGCAAATCAGCAATAAATCTAGCAGAGTAACAGAGGTTCATGTAATTGTGCAGCTGTAAAATATATTCAGGTGTGTTCTTGGTGTTCAGAACATCCAGTGATATGAGAGGAGGAACATGTTGAGGGAGGAGCAACACTGTCAAAGAGCAGAACACAAAAGGACTCCCACTGTCACATGCATTCAGTATGGAAACCAAACATACCAGATAGTGTGTGGAAGATGCTGTCACTGCATTACTGGCTCATGTTTCCTTTGTTTGTGATCACATTAAAAGGTAGGTTAAAGCAGGAAGAAGAAAAGGATCTGGTTGTGAGAAGTCAACTGCTGACATTTGATGATGGTCTTTAACAACATTTATGTCTTCTTTTAGGTCTCAACTGTCAACAACTGACTGCAGTGAAGGATGAAGAGTCCAGTTTAGAAGGCAGCACTTTGACTCTGACCTACAAATACTCCCAAGCTATTACTTTTAATGACAATTTCTTCTGGTATCGACAACATCCAGGAAAACCTCCAGAGTTCCTCATCCTTATCTATGGAACACAAAATAAAACAGAAGCCAGACTGTCTGTTACAGTGAGTGGTGATAAAACCCAAGTCAACATGAAGATCTCCTCTGTTGCAGTGACAGACTCTGCTGTGTACTACTGTGCTGTGAAGCCCACAGTGACAGGAAACAGTAAAACTCTGTACAAAAACCTTTGGAGCAAAGACAACAGAAAACTCCACAACATCCACTAGAGGCAGACACACTCTGTTACAATTCTATGGTTTGCTAGGCTTCAGTCTGGATTCACTTTACTCTCTTACAGGAGGTTGATGTGAAGCTTCAGGAAATAAGTAACAATGGCAACACTCAGTTAAACTCTTTTGTCAAATTTCAGAGACACTAATGATTTGAAGAAGGAGCCATTTTGAAATGTGTGCAGGCGTCACATCCAGATTGATCTGGTGTCCATGACAATCACAGTTACGCTAATAACTGTACAAAATAATCAGTGATGTTGGAATCAATACTGACTTCAAATATTTCTCTGTTCCTTTTCTGCTCCATCTCATAGCTGCAGTCAACACTATCAACAACTCACTTCTAATTTAACAGCTTCAGGAATCCGATGGGTTTGATATTCCCTCAGATGTTAGTCTTTCTTTTGGTTCTTGCAGTTGGAAACAACAGAAAAATATATTTGCCTTGGAGGCCTGGAAGGCTTGATCCTTAAACCTGTTCAGTTTAACATGTCCATGCTTCTTCTACATATTACTCTCCTCCAAAGATGTGAAGTAAGCGAATGAATGAGATCAGCAGCAGAGACAAACACTCTGTTAGTCAGAGCTGTGAGAGGAAGGAGGAAAGGATGGAGGGAGGAGCTAAACTGGGACTCAAGTACACCAAAGACACAAACTTTCACAGTGGAGTTTGATCCTACAAACACACACATTGTCTTCATCTTCAACATGCTGTCAGTCAACTTCAGTGTGTTTGTCACTTTGTTTGTGCTCACAATAAGAGGTAGGTGACATATTTAACATGAACAGAGTTTCACTGAGAAAATCTAGTAGATCACAAAGTTCCATCTATTTTACATGGAATAAAACTCTTTACAGCTGCTGATTGATCTCCTTTAATCAATCATCTTTATTGATTCATGTCTTCCTCTGCATGTTGTGTTCTTGTCCAGAGTGTAAAGGAGAAGATAAAGTGATGCAGCCACCAGGAGATGTCATTGCTGCTGAAGGAGATACAGTTACACTGGAATGTACTTTTGAGACCAGTAACACAATAGCACAACTTAATTTGTTCTGGTACAAACAAGAAGTAAATGGCTTTCCAAAGTACATTTTAAGACGTGGTGCTTATGGAGATGATAATGCTCCAGAGTTCCAGAAAGACAGATTTGATGCTAAACTCAACAAGACATCAGTTCCTCTGAAGATCCAGAAGCTTCAACTGTCTGACTCTGCTGTGTACTACTGTGCTCTGCAGCCCACAGTGACAGGAAACAGCAAAACTCTGTACAAAAACCTTTGGAGCAAAGACAACAGAAAACTCCACAACATCCACTAGAGGGAGACACACTCTGCTTATCTTCTATGATCTGACTATTTACTATCATCTCCATCTGCAACTTCTCTGTGAGCTCCTGTCAGACGTGGAGGGGGTCTCTGTGAATTTCCTCGTCTCCGGTCTCAGTCATTGTTCTCACATGTTCACACAGTTACAGTTTGTGGGAATTAGTGTTTTTTGATGCTGCTGTACTAGAAAACTCAAAATCAAACCATAATTAAAGCTGCAAGCAGCGTCGGACGGGCCCTCGCTCCTCACCGCACTCCTCTCCACACGACCTTGTCTAGGGGGCGCCGTAGAGCCAATTAGAATTTCGACTGTGCAAATCTGTTGGTCTTGGGATTCTATATGTATGTACCAAATTTTTTGTTTGTAGGATAAAGCAGTGATTTTATATGACTATTTGAATATTTCTAGGGGGCGCTGTGGAGCCGTTTGACCACGTCCATTCCTGAATTGTATATTAAATATTAGGTCTTGAGATTAATGAGGATTTGTGTGGATTTGGTGATTTTACATGGATCCCTTCACCTCCAAAACCCATTTCGTTCCACATGGCGATTTTGTTCAAAATGGCCGCCATGCCACGCCCACATCGTGTGACGCAGTCACAAGATTTTAATAACTTTTCATCCTGGACGGGTCTAGATGCCACACAGCAAATTTTGTGAAAATGGGACAAAAATCCTGGGAGGAGTTCGTTAAATTCCAATGCCTGCGCACCACGTGTTCTATGGGGCGCCATGGAGCTTTTTTGTTCAAAATGGCCGCCGTGCCACGCCCACACCGTGTGACGTATCCACGAGATTTTAATAACTTTTCATCCTGGATGGCTGTAGATACCACACACCGAATTTGGTGAAGATCGGGTAAAAATCCTGGGAGGAGTTCGTTAAATTCCAATAACTGCACACCACGTGTTCCAGGGGGCGCCCTTAAGCTTTTTTGTTGAAAATGGCCGCCATGCCACGCCCACACCATGTGACGTATCCACAAGATTTTAATAACTTTTCATCTTGGAGGGGTTTAGATGCCACACAGCGAATTTGGTGAAGATCGGACAAAAATCCTGGGAGGAGTTCGTTAAATTCCAATGCCTGCGCACCACATGCTGTAGGGGGCGTGGCTGAGCTTTTTTGTTCAAAATGGCCGCCATGCCACGCCCACACCATGTGACGTATCCACAAGATTTTAATAACTTTTCATCCTAGAGGGGTTTAGATGCCACACAGCGAATTTGGTGAAGATCGGACAAAAATCCTGGGAGGAGTTCGTTAAATGCCAATGCCTGCGCACAGTGTTTTATAGGGGGCACCACTGAGATTTTATGTTCAAAATGGCCGCCATGCCACGCCCACACCATGTGACGTATCCACAAGATTTTAATAACTTTTCATCCTGGAGGGGTCTAGATGCCACACAGCGAATTTGGTGAATATCGGACAAAAATCCTGGGAGGAGTTCGTTAAATTCCAATGCCTGCGCACCACATGCTGTAGGGGGCGCGGCTGAGCTTTTTTGTTCAAAATGGCTGCCATGCCACGCCCACACCATGTGACGTATCCACAAGATTTTAATAACTTTTCATCCTAGAGGGGTTTAGGTGCCACACAGCGAATTTGGTGAAGATCGGACAAAAATCCTGGGAGGAGTTCGTTGAATGCCAATGCCTGCGCACAGTGTTTTATAGGGGGCACCATTGAGATTTTATGTTCAAAATGGCCGCCATGCCACGCCCACACCATGTGACGTATCCACAAGATTTTAATAACTTTTCATCCTGGAGGGGTCTAGATGCCACACAGCGAATTTGGTGAATATCGGACAAAAATCCTGGGAGGAGTTCGTTAAATTCCAATGCCTGCGCATCACATGCTGTAGGGGGCGCGGCTGAGCTTTTTTGTTCAAAATGGCCGCCATGCCACGCCCACACCGTGTGACGCAGCCACAAGATTTTAATAACTTTTCATCCTGGAGGGGTGTAGATGCCACACAGCGAATTTGGTGAATATCGGACAAAAATCCTGGGAGGAGTTCGTTAAATTCCAATGCCTGCGCACCACATGCTGTAGGGGGCGCGGCTGAGCTTTTTTGTTCAAAATGGCCGCCATGCCACGCCCACACCATGTGACGTATCCACAAGATTTTAATAACTTTTCATCCTAGAGGGGTTTAGGTGCCACACAGCGAATTTGGTGAAGATCGGACAAAAATCCTGGGAGGAGTTCGTTGAATGCCAATGCCTGCGCACAGTGTTTTATAGGGGGCACCATTGAGATTTTATGTTCAAAATGGCCGCCATGCCACGCCCACACCATGTGACGTATCCACAAGATTTTAATAACTTTTCATCCTGGAGGGGTCTAGATGCCACACAGCGAATTTGGTGAATATCGGACAAAAATCCTGGGAGGAGTTCGTTAAATTCCAATGCCTGCGCATCACATGCTGTAGGGGGCGCGGCTGAGCTTTTTTGTTCAAAATGGCCGCCATGCCACGCCCACACCGTGTGACGCAGCCACAAGATTTTAATAACTTTTCATCCTGGAGGGGTGTAGATGCCACACAGCGAATTTGGTGAATATCGGACAAAAATCCTGGGAGGAGTTCGTTAAATTCCAATGCCTGCGCATCACATGCTGTAGGGGGCGCGGCTGAGCTTTTTTGTTCAAAATGGCCGCCATGCCACGCCCACACCATGTGACGTATCCACAAGATTTTAATAACTTTTCATCCTAGAGGGGTTTAGGTGCCACACAGCGAATTTGGTGAAGATCGGACAAAATTCCTGGGAGGAGTTCGTTGAATGCCAATGCCTGCGCACAGTGTTTTATAGGGGGCACCATTGAGATTTTATGTTCAAAATGGCCGCCATGCCACGCCCACACCATGTGACGTATCCACAAGATTTTAATAACTTTTCATCCGGGAGGGGTCTAGATGCCACACAGCGAATTTGGTGAATATCGGACAAAAATCCTGGGAGGAGTTCGTTAAATTCCAATGCCTGCGCACCACATGCTGTAGGGGGCGCGGCTGAGCTTTTTTGTTCAAAATGGCCGCCATGCCACGCCCACACCGTGTGACGCAGCCACAAGATTTTAATAACTTTTCATCCTGGATTGGTCTAGATGCCACACAGCGAATTTGGTGAAGATCGGATAAAAATCCTGGGAGGAGTTCGTTAAATTCCAATGCCTGCGCATCACATGCTGTAGGGGGCGCGGCTGAGCTTTTTTGTTCAAAATGGCCGCCATGCCACGCCCACACCGTGTGACGCAGCCACAAGATTTTAATAACTTTTCATCCTGGATTGGTCCAGATGCCACACAGCGAATTTGGTGAAGATCGGATAAAAATCCTGGGAGGAGTTCGTTAAATTCCAATGCCTGCGCACCACATGCTGTAGGGGGCGCTGTTGAGCTTTTTTTGAAATTTCAACAGCAGGAAATTTTTTGTCTTGGGCTACTGTACCTGTGTACCAAATTTCATGAGTTTACGTGAAACTAGCCGTATTAACTCCACTAAAGCACAATTTTCTAGGTGGCGCTATTGAGTCATTTTGCCATTCATATGTGTAATTCCCCCAAAATATCAAATTTTTCACCAGTCCTGATGTGTGTGCCAAATTTGGTGAGTTTTTGAGCATGTTTAGGGGGTCAAATTGAGGTTCAAAGTGGCGTAAGAAAAATAAACCGCCAAACCGCCAAAGAAACACTAGAAGAACAATAGGGTCCTACGCACTGTAGTGCTTCGGGCCCTAACTAGGAAACACACAAAGACCAAAAAAGTACAGCTATTTTGTTGTCAGTATGACTGAGACAAGTCCGAATTGTTCTCCATTATTCCCAGAACATAGAGAAACCATTTAGATGTCCAGCTTCGTTCTAATATGACCTAATTAGGGTCTGAGCACGAAAGTGCAGGAAAAGCGAGAGTGTGATACACTCAGGTTGTCCTGCACTACAGTGTGAGGACCCTATTGTTCCCTTAATGTTTAGCGGTTTGGCTGTTTCTTTTTCTTACGCCACTTTGAACCCCAATTTGACCCCTAAACATGCTCAAAAACTCACCAAATTTGGCACACACATCAGGACTGGTGAAAAATTTGATATTTTGGGGGAATTACACATATGAATGGCAAAATGACTCAATAACGCCACCTTGAAAATTGGGCTTTAGTGAAGTTAAAACGGCTAGTTTTACATAAACTCATGAAATTTCGTACACAGATACAGTAGCCCGAGACAAAAACATTCTTGGTTTTAAAATTTCAAAAAACCTCAACGGCGCCCCCTACAGCAAGTGGTGCGCAATCATTGGAATTTAATGAACTCCTCGCAGCATTTTTACCCGGTCTTCACCAAATTCGCTGTGTGGCATCTAGACCCATCCAGGATGAAAAGTTATTAAAATCTCGTGGCTGCGTCACACGGTGTGGGCGTGGCACGGCGGCCATTTTGAGCAAATTCGCCATGTGGAACGAAATGGATTTTGGAGGTGAAGGGATCCATGTAAAATCACCAAATCCACACAAACCCTCATTAATCTCAAGAACTAACGTTTGATATACAATTCAGGAATGGACGTGGTAAAATGGCTCCACAGCGCCCCCTACAAATGTTCAAACACTCATATAAAATCACTGTTGTAGCCTACAAACATGAAATTTGGTACACACGTGCAGGATCCTAAGACCAACAGATTTGCACACTCCAAATTTCAAACAGCTCTGCAGCGCCCCCTAGAAATTTCAAATATTCATATAGTCAGTGCTTTGTCCTACAGACATGAAATTTGGTACATGTGCAGAGCAGGATGAGACAAACCATACTGCCTGCTATAGACATTCAGATCGTCTGTAAAGCGGCAGTGGGGGGGAGTGAAGAGCCATCCGATGTCGCTTGCAGGTTTAATTTTGGTCTTAAAATGGTATGAAGAATTCCAAGTGACCTTTCATCAAACATCTTTCTACAACACAAGGAATCTCATTGGCTCAGTTCAACTCTGGCAGCAAACAACTTCTAGAATTGTTTTCTCTGGTTCCATCCACTGATGTTCCACTCAGCCAATGAGATTATTTCTGTGTGGAAACCAGAAATGTTTGAGAAAATCAAACTGCAGCTTGACTGAATAACATGTTACTTTATGTCTTTTTGTTTTTATTTTACTTCAGAGGTGAGTTTATGAACAGATGAACTTCTGTATAAACTGCTGTGTTCATGTTCACAGTTGAACTCATGAGATTTTGCTCGTGTTTGTTCTTGCAGCTTCTGTATTGAATAAATATAATTCGCATCAGACTCTGAAGACTATCTGAAGTATCTTTAATGAAAACTTTTCTGAAGACTCTAACAGATGATCCAGAAGTGATTTTTGACTACATGTTTGACAGAACTGCATGATCATTATTGGTCTTTAGCAGGCAGGCTAAGTCACAACAATAGCTTTGCAGTTAAGAATCTGTTTGTGTGTAAAAATATCACAATTCCAAATTCTGAATATACAAAATATATGTCTTCTGCCACAATATTTTACAGAACCCAAATAAACTATCAGCAATGTCTAAGATTTCCTGAGTTCTGTCTGATTTTACACAAGTTGAATCACATGTCAAAGGATCAGCTTTTATAGGAGCAGCCAGTAATAAAAGTCCCACATTCAGAAAGACTGCTTCAGTTGTCCTTTCTTATATCAGCTGGATTCAGAGCATCAGATTTTTTCCTTACAGAGAAGGAAATCATTTCTCAAAAGGGAGATAATTTTGACAACTTCAGTCTCTTTCTCCTGATACAGGAGTAGGAAGTTGTTGGATTTTATAAGCAATGACTAGAAGAAGGAAAATTAAGAGCCTGGAAAGTGATTTAAAAGAAAATCAACTATAAATCCAGTAGAGTAACAGAGGATCATGTAACTGTGTAGTTGTAAGATATATTAAGGTGCAGTCTTGGTGTTCAGAACATCCAGTGATATGAGAGGAGGAACATGTTGAGGGAGGAGCAACACTGTCAAAGAGCAGAACACAAAAGGACTCCCACTGTCACATGCATTCAGTATGGAAACCAAACATACCAGATAGTGTGTGGAAGATGCTGTCACTGCATTACTGGCTCATGTTTCCTTTGTTGGTGATCACATTAAAAGGTAGGTTAAAGCAGGAAGAAGAACAGGATTTGTTTATTAGAAGTCAAATGCTGACATTTTGTGATGGTCTTTAACAACACTCATCTCTTCCTTTAGGTGTCAGATGTCAACAACTGACTGCATTGAAGGACGAAGAGTCCAGTTTAGAAGGCAACACTGTGACTCTGACCTACAAATACTCTAAAACTATAGATGCTACGGATTATTTCGTCTGGTATCGACAACATCCAGGAGAACATCTACATGTGCTCATCTTTCAATTTGGAACAAAAAATAAAACTGAAGCTGGACTGTCTGTTACAGTGAGTGGTGATAAAACCCAAGTCAACATGAAGATCTCCTCTGCTGCAGTGACACACTCTGCTGTGTACTACTGTGCTGTGAAGCCCACAGTGACAGGAAACAGCAAAACTCTGTACAAAAACCTTTGGAGCAAAGACAACAGAAAACCCCACAACATCCACTAGAGGGAGACACACTCTGTTAAAGCTATGATTTGTCAGTTGTTGGCCTAATGATGGAGACAACAGAGAAATGAAGCAGTAAAGATCAGAGACAGAGCTGCTGTGGAAAAGCAAAACAATTTGATTGGCTGAGCTGAAGTGAAAAAATGATGTCAAGAGGTAATGGCCCCGCCCACTGAACTTCAGCTCATCCGCTCACATTATTTCTTCCTCATTGTTCTGCAGTGGAACAACATTGTTCACCTGCTGTGTGTCTGACGTTAATAACTCCAAAGACATGTTGATTTACCTCTTTTTGTTTTCATCTCACTTCATAGGTGAGTTTATGAACAGATGAATTTCTCTTTAACCTGCTGTATCGATGTTCACAGTTGAAACCACACGATATTCTGTCTTTGTCATCAAGTTCTGTACAATCTATTTGTGATCTGAGCTACAGTTGAGATGTTTGTGTCCACAGAGTAACACTGTACAGGTGACATTCTCCACTGTCTTCTCCTCTCAGCCTCATGGACAATGTGAGTCTGATGGCTTCATTTTCTCTGCTTTTTCCAGGACTAATAGCTGAAGACACAATCTCTCCTGTACAAGATGAAGTCAGTGGAACAGAAGGACAATCTGTCACACTCTCATGTAACTATCAGACAACCAGTGGTTTTGCTAGACTTCACTGGTACAAACATCATTCCGACCTTCAGGCTCCTCAGTTTATACTCTGGAAAGACGGAAAAGGGTTCTCAGATGAACATATTCCTGATAAACGATATGGATCCCAAACATCACCTACATCAACTACATTGACCATCACAGAGCTAACCCTGGCAGACACAGCTCTCTACTACTGTGCTGTAGACACACAGTGATACAAAGTGTAGCAGAGGCTGTACAAAAACCTGAACACAGATATGAGACTCCTGTTCAAAGAGGAGGGAAGTGGTATTCAGAGCACAGCTTCATATCAGATGGATTGTTCTAATTCCTGTTTTATCACAGTCACTGTGGTTACAGCTGCTAAAGAAACACTGTGGGAGGATTGACAGGAGCAGCAGATCAGTGATGCCTCCAGAAGAGATGCTGCAGAGTATCTGAGGGGAACAAGTTCACCCACATCAAATCATCCAGAGTTTATTTAAGATTCAAACACAGAAAATTGTGACCATGAGGATAATTTATTAAACTACAAAAACTTATGTTAAAATAAAATGTTTTTTACTCTTACTTCCTTGTTGCCATATTCTTGTCATCCAAATGTATATCTACTAAATATTGATTCAAGGGGGATGAATGCTGAGGTAATCATTTATTGTATTGCTATTTTTTTTTCATTAATAGACACTTTGTAGGAATTTGTTTTATTTTAAAGCCAAACAGCCAAATTACATTAACCATGATTCAATGCTGACCCACAATAAAGGGAAAAAGCTCCAAGATGAGTGAATACTTGGTATAGACACTGTTTGAACAACCACAGCTACAGTCTCCTGGGACATCATGTATCTGTGACATTAAGCAGGCAAATGTACGTCCAGCTGTCTTTGGGTCAACTCAGGTCTGTTGTGTCTTGACACAAAAATACTGGTACAGCTCACAGTAACAGGAAGCACTAAACTCCACATACATTCATGTTTGATATGACTTTACTGTCATGGAAAAGCAGCTCTCAGCAAATGTTTGATTTAAACATTTACCTGCCTTGAGACTAACCATAAACCAATGAGTCTAACAGAGAAATCAAAAGTCTTGTGAAACAAGGGGTTGGACATCAACATACACCATCATACAGTGACTTCATGAGGAGGAGGGTCTTCCTGTACAGATGTTGGATCAACTGTCACCATCACAAACTCTGCAGACTCTACAGAATTCAGTTTGAGCATGACTGAGTGGTTTTTGTTTGAACATGATGCTTTTCCTACTTGTGCTGCTCCTCAATATATTCACTGGTAAGTCACATTTTAACTCATCTCTTTCAGTTCAGTGGCAGAAACATTCATATCTGTTCATTGAACTATAACTGCTTCAGGGTAACAGAACATGTCCAACAAAATACAAATTTACTCACAAAGTCAAATTTTCCTGTAGGTGTCAGCTGTGAGGAACTCACTCCAGTCAACAATGAAGAACGCAGTTTGGTAGGAACCACTGTTTCTTTGTCTTACAAGTCCTCAAAAGTGTCACCAGGAGATTATTTCTTCTGGTATCGACAAAATCCAGGAAAACCTCCACAGCTTCTCATCTCACACACAAGTTCAGGAGCAGTCGGAACTAATGAAGATCCCAGACTGAAGATTCAAGTGGAGCAAAACCAAATCAACATGAGCATCTCCTCTGTTGCAGTGACAGACTCTGCTGTGTACTACTGTGCTGTGAAGCCCACAGTGACAGGAAACGGCAAAACTCTGTACAAAAACCTGACAGCGCCTCACTGAGGAGGTACGAAACATCAGTGGAACAACAGCGCCATCTAGTGGACTCTGCTGGCTTCAGATGAAACTGCTGAGAATTCTGCTTTTGAATCTCCAACCTCAGACGTTGGGTTCTGAACGTTGCTTTACTGGTACTGCCTGATGTGTCAGTAAAATCTGCTTGAGAATGAAGTCAAGAAAACTTGGGCTGTTGTCAGTGATGGTAACTCAACCACACACCAGACGTAATTTCTATTAGTTCTCTCAGCATCACACCTCAGTTTCTCTCTGATGGACATCACCCCTCCTCATTGTACATCCACCCATCCATTATCTATACACCTCTTAATCCTCTGTAGGGTCGTGGGGGCCTGGAGCCTATCCCAGCAGCCTTGGGTGAAGGCGGGGGACACCCTGGACAGGTCACCAGTCTATCACAGGGCTACATATACAGACAGACAACCAAGCACACTCTCATTCACACCTACAGACAATTTAGAATAATCAGTTAACCTCAGCATGTCTTTGGACTTTGGTACCCAGTGAAACCCCACGCTGCACAGGGAGAACATGTAAACTCCACACAAGAAGATCCCCAGTTTGCGTCCTGACCTGGGTGCGAACCGGGGATCTTCCAGCTGTGAGGTGGCGCTGTTAACAACTATACATAGCTTATGTACCTTATGTTATTTATACTGTGATGCAGTGCACTCAGTGTTCATGCTAAGGCTGGCCTTTGGTTGGTGACCACACCAGACGGTAAGCATGATCAGCCTGAGTAGGCAAGGTAAAGTCTGTGTTTCTTTATTTGATGGAACATTTCTGCATTTTAAATGATTTCTTCACCATTTGATTCCTCAAAATATCTGTTATCCTTGAGGGAATGAAACCCGAGTAAACAAAATTGGTTAAGATACATTTACATCTGCTGTCAGTCATTTAAATATGTCTATCTTTATCTATTTAATATAGTTTGTTATGTTTTGCTCATTGTTAAATTGTTTCATATTCATGATTTGTTGATCCTATTTTCATTATTTAATCATAAGATTGTATATGTTAAATGTTGTTTTTATTTATGTTTGTTCATTTTGCATTGTTTTGTTTTTTCTATTCCTACCAGTCTGTTTGTAAGAGTTATTATAACTGATATTCTCACTGTTGTTGTTGTTTTATTGCAGCCATCATTATTTTATCTTTTTCATGCTTTTCTTTATATAAAAAATCCCCAGGTTCAGTGCAAATAAAGTTAATCAACCTATCTATGAATGAATGAATGAATGAATGAATGAATGAATGAATGAATGAATGAATGAATGAATGAATGAATGAATGAATGAATGAATGGTGTTTTCTTCATTTCCACGTCTTCCATTGCAAAATATATACATTTTAGTTTTGCTGATCAGCCTTTGCCTGCGGTCATTTTCTACTTCATTTAACTCCAAAGCCTGTCCACTTCATCTACACCAACATAATGCCATGTTTCCAAACTCAAAGATAAAACAGCACATCTCACCTCAGTTTAAATTTGACTGTACCGATGGATTCTCCAGCCCATTTATGACTTGTGGTTATATTTGATGTCTCTGAACTTGAAAAAGAAAGGAAACTAAAAGCCACATGAGGAGCTGCTTCCTGCAGGAACTGATGGTTTGTGTGCAACAGTTCCTGAGAAAAGTCACAAGGTGGCGCTGGAGCCACATCAAAGACATCATGTAGTCGCTACACAACTGCAGGGCCTACTGGACTCATGGCCCCTCATGTTAGCAGCAATAGTACATGTCAGGACCACATTTATAGGACCTCATGTGTAGAGCCCTTCATTTTGAGACTGCTAAATTGCACAACTTCCATTTTTAAAGGCTGATTACACCCAAAATGCTACTTATAATTTCAATGGTTTATTCAAGGAGTATTCCGCATACAGCACTTGATGTCCAAGTACTCATAGATTCAAAGGATATTTCAGCCAAGACACTACTGTCAGCGCTAAATGTTTACTCCACCCAAACAGTATTTTTTAAACAAATTAAGGATTCAAAGGTTCATTTAAGACAAAATACTACTATATGTCCAAATGCTTACAATTTTAAAGATTCATTCCAGTAACACGGTGCTTTCTAACAAGTTTGGTTTTAAACTTTTATTCCAAAATGCTACTTTCTGTTTGTAATTTAACCTGGTTGTTAAGAGTTGCATTTGGACAAACTATGTGCTTCGTATAATCATGTGATTATCAGGTAAAATAACGATGGAATCACATGCTGAGGCCTTCTATAGATCTCAAACAGGAAGGTCTGAAAGGCTGAAAGAGGCAAAAGACAAGGACAACTCATGACGGGTCACAGCATACTTTGTTTTTCATATTTTACATTCAGTACTTTAACACTCATCGTTCATGTTGGCCAGAAATTAGGTATTTGCAGCTCATCCAACTCAGTAGATGATGTAAAAACCTCAGGTCCTAGAAGTGTGGTCCTGAAAGTGTAGCCTGTAGTGCTGCAGACACGTCGTAAAGCTGAGGGTGGCAATAAAAATAAATGCATTTCTGAACTCTTTTTTTCAGAGCCGTAAAGGCTGGTGGTCACAGTGTCACCTGCATGAACCAAAGCAGAAGAGCTACTGAGAATTACACAAATATAAGGACAGTTAGTTTTACCTCTTATTTGGTTCTGTGTTGGGGTGTTTCTTTCATCTGTTGAATGGTGTGTCATCACAAACATCTGTGATCAGCACTTAAACAATGTCAATATTAAATCAAGCACATTCAACACAAACCAAGGATCTAGTTTTCAAGGTTAACAGAACAACATATAATATTCCAGTAGAGTCAACATGGCAGTTTATTTGACCATAAGTTGCTGTAGTTTGATCATTTATTATCTCACATGAGCAGAATTTTCAGTGTTGGAATCATAAGAAAACTATGGACGTCTTGCCTGTGGATGAACCTTCACCCCTCAATAGAATAGAAAGCTGTTGAAAATCCTTACTGTCATTGCAATTTGAACACAACTGGTCAATCTTTTAGTGCACAATAAATAAATACAAAGTGCGCAGACAATTAGGAGGTCATAGCAGTTAGTGAAAGTGACAAACCCAGCAGAATCTCTTCACCTGGACTATTTTGAATGGAGGTCAACTTAATAAGCAAACTGTTATCTGTATCTGTGTCAGTCTATTCACATCAGATTACTAATATAAAGTATATCAGTATCAGATTTGCTAACATAATCCTCTTTGTTGCGATAGTATAATAAAATTCTTCAAATTCAGTTATGACTTTTGGTTTTGGTGTTACCCCAAAATTTGTAATGGACCCGTCTGGCCACATCTATGAAAAATTATTTCTGGAGACGCCCATATTGTCCAGTGCATCCCCATCAACAATGCATAATTATACATGAATCTAATAATATAAAATAAATAATAACAACTAACATAATAAACCTAATTCATTCTATTTCTTTCATGCTCTTTCATGCAGGACTAGAGTTACATCCAGTATCTACTATTTGTCACTGTTTGTCATTGTTTTGGTGCACTCACAGTCAATGTTGTGGTCAAAGCTGTTGGATCCTATACACCACAGTGGAAACAGGAATGGATTGATAAGGAAGCCATTCCAGGAAACATTTATGCCACTATGGCAACCATGCAGGATCACTGGTTAACCTGCCATGCATGTCTTTGGATTGTGGGAGGAGAAAACTCAGACAGGTAAAGGAAGAACTCTGCATCAGAAAGGCTCCAGCCGACCAACAGGTTCACATCCACAACCTTCAGGCTGTGAGACGCCAGTGCCAACCACTGCAATACAGTGCAAACCCTGACTGTTTTATTTAATTTATAAAGCGAGACAAAGTTAGCAAGTTTAACCCCTTACCTTTCACAACCTTCATCTAATTAAAGCTGAAGAACTGCCCTGCATCATGTTGTACAAACTACCTTTTTCATTCAGTCCTTGCTGATTCATGTGTAGCAGTTCATGAAGAAGCCACATGATGGTGCTGGTGCCACACTGAAAAGTCTACAGAGACCCTCCAGAACTCCCCCTGCAGGACACATGATTTTGAACTGATGTTACTGTTGCAGCAACTGCAACAACTGCAGTTCCATCCAAATGTGATCATCTTATATTTACATTCAAAACCAAGTCGTTTCAAGTATAGATTGATTGTGTAGTGCTTTATTCAAGTGAATGTCACTTGTCTTTAAAGACAACTTTGTCTTTGAGTAGCTTTTTATGGAAACAAGGGACATAATTATTTATGTTGGTTATAGTTTGGCCTTAAAATTGACATGGGATTTTTGCAGTGCTTTCTGTTGAACTCGCAGTGCACAGGTGTACTGGGAGCAGAAAAAACTAAAAGTGACAAAGTAATAAAGGTGACCTGATCATTACAAAATGGCTGAACACTGAGAAACACTCAACCTGGTAAACTTGGCAGGAGGAGTAGATTGAACTGTAAAATGAACTAAAACAACCACTTATATAAAGGTACACATCTTAATGCCTTTGTTTTATTATCGGCAAGAAGAATCCTGCAGCTGTGTGAAATGAATTTATGTCTGTCATGGAGCATAATGAGCTTTTAAAACTAGACGTGTGATGCATACATCCTCCTCATGAGTTCAACAAGCCTGTTCCTGAAACTTGTATTCATTTCTGCCTCTTTCATAATGGCAAATAAACTTGTGTTGTCAAACTGAAACCTCAGTTTACTCGTCCGTGCCTGAATGACTCATTTCCAAACTCAGCTAGAATGTGTGGTTTTAACACATTTCTGTACATTTCTCGCTCTATACTCGGAAGAGCTGATTTTAAACCTCCATAACGCCTCCCCACTCCATCACAGCAGGCCATCTTTACAAAGCAAACGGCATAATGAACCTGTATATAACCACTATATGTACCTGCAGGTCCACACCTTAAGCAGAAGGTGTGGAGATCCTCTACCAGGAGTTCTGGTGTTTTAATTAGTTCTTTGGCTCGATCAATTTATAGTGGAAATGTCTTTATTAAACCTGCAACTTTCTAATATCCAACAGGTGGTGACTTCTCCGGTTGCAAAAATATGTCTGGTAGTATGGAAGCCAGTGAGAAAATGAGCCTACTTCTCACTTGATTTATTACTTCAGTAAACATTTTCCCAATGAGTTCATGGTCTTCATCACTAGCTAAAAGCCTTCTTCAGTACAGAATGATGCGCATTTTGTAAATCATGCTCCTATTTGAGTAAAACAGACGACAAAATAGGGTAAGTTTTAGGGCAGGGCTATCCTGTGATTGACAGGTCACTACTGTGTCCTCAAGTTAGCAGTCAGATCCACCAGCCACTAGTTAGGTCTGGTTTCAAAAGACCGAGAAGGCAACAGTCCAATGCCAAACTCGAGGTTTCAAAATGGTCTTAGTTTTCCTGCGTTCTGGTGATTTTTTTATGCATGGATTTATTATTTTTCTGCTCTCTTTGTGTGTGTGTTTGTAAAGGAAGACATCCATCCATTATCTTCCACTTATCCGGGGCCGGGTTGATAAATAATTTTAATTTATTATTATTAAAGGAAGACAAACAATTCAAAATGCAGTGTAAAGTAATGCAGTGAGGGTTGTTCTGCCCTGCTTCCAAATATTTCATCTTGTCTATTTAGCAGCATCATCATAGACTCGAAACTAATAAGGAACTGATTATTAGTCTTTCTTGTCATACAACATTTTGGCTTGTGCCTTGATAATGGTCATCCTTATGCACAAAGCAGCTGCGTAAAGAAGACTGATCATACGTGTTTCTCTCAGATGATCTCCTGCCTTCATAGTATTTCATATTTCTTTAGCCGTCACTCTGTTTCCTTGTTTTTCAGGCTGTCATTTCTAAAATAAAGACAAACATGTTTTGCTTCTTTACTGCAGGTGTTTGAAGATAATTTGCTGTTTCAGAAGTGCCCTGACAATAAAATGTAATGTCTGAAATCACAGCCTGCAAACTTTTTTTTAAAAATGTCTGTATATGTAACAACACTTTGCTTTTAGTCCCCTCACTTCTCATTTACAGTCAGTTCATCACATAAACAGACTGTGGCAGTTTTACCGTATGTGTGTTACTATTATTTTATATGTTCACGTTATATTTTTTTCTCAGAGGTACAAAGTTCCTGAAAGTTTGCAGACACCTTCAGCTGCAGGTTTTTTTCCGCCCCTGCTGATGGAAACATTCTGAGGTCGAGTTTTTTTCTTCTCCTGCGCCTGCTGACGGATGTTTGTCAGATTCTGACCTGACCTCAAAGCCTCGCCTCGCTCTCTCTTCCTCTTCAACCTCATGCACATTCTGCTGCTGCCTTCCTGTCAGCGGTGAAGCTGCAGAAAACAACAAACAAACAAAAAAACAAACAAACGATGATGCTTTTTGCTGGTAACAGAGTCGTGTGGTTTCTGCCGCAGCAGGTCACATGGCGCTGATGCAAAAACAAGGTCAGACTCTATGTTTAATATAATGATGACTTTTACAACTATAAATTCAGACCATAAAATCAAACATGTGGAGAAAATAACGTCAAACAGGCTTATATCATACTAGATGATGTTCACTAAATTACATATTCTGTAGCCCCTTTTTTTAATCTTGATCCAACACATTTCTGGTTTTACATAAGGCAAGCCTGCTCATTTCAGTAGATAAAGTTGTGTTTAATCAAACTCACAGAGAACGCAGAGCAGCCCAGATTCCCTTCTTTCCTTTCTGAGTCTATGTGCAAAATATAATGAAGCTGTTCTTTGGATTGTGCAACATGGAGGCAGCATCAGAGGCCTGAAGCAAAGAGAAAAGCAAATGAGTAAAGACGAAAATGTGCAAACTCCACAGTATTACACAACACAGAGATCTAAATGGTGAAGAGAAAGCACACAGGAAGACAAAATGAACCTGAATCAATTCACAAAAGCACTTTTACAAACAGACACAGCTCCTACAGTAAATGTACAAACAAGGGATCTGATCTTAAAGTTTGGGATCGGGGTCGATCAAGGCGTCAAACGGCTTACATCAGTTCAGTATTATTGTTGCTGTTTTGGTCTTCAGACATGTGAAGGGAATTGGATAAGCTGCTGAGTTACATATACCAATAAAGTTAAACAGTGCTAGATGATCCTAGTTTATCCCGTCCAGCTCTTGCCAGAGGTCATTAGGCACCACAGAAGTCACTGTCATGGTGGCCTGTATTCTGAGTGATGCCTCCTCTGGTCGCGACATTAATAAACACTAAGAGGTAACATCAAGAAACAGCTTGGATGTACAGACACAATTTTTTATTCGGTTGATTAGCGTATGGGCTGCACGGTGTCTCGATTGTTAGCACCGTCACCTCACATCTAGAAGATCCCCGGTTCACGTCCCGGTTAGGACGCCTGGGATCTTTCTGTGTGGAGTTTGCATGTTCTCCCTGTGCAGCGTGGGTTTTCACCAGGCACAGTCCAAAAACATGCTGAGATTAACTGATGATTCTAAATTGTCTGTAGGTGTGAATGAGAGTGTGCTTGGTTGTCTGTCTCTATGTGTAGCCCTGTGATAGACTGGTGACCTGGCCAGGGTGTCCCCTGCCTTCGCCCGAGTCAGCTGGGATAGACTCCAGCCCCCCCGCGACCCTACAGAGGATTAAGAAGTGTATAGATAATGGATGGATGGATGGATGATTAGCGTATACACTGGGTGGATCTTAATAACTTTAATTGTATCACATTAGGGCTCGTTACTGGCAGATATTATATATTAAATACTCAAATCTGAGTGGGGGCAGTAAAATTGTAATATCCTTGATGCAAACTGTAAAGGAGACCACAGACTTTAGACGTCCAGGCCCTCAGGTGATTTGACTCAAAAGGACGACATGAAACCACAAACATCCCACACTGTCCCTCATCACATTCAGTATGTTTTTCTCAACAGAAAGGTGCCATAAACCTGTTGGCAGCACAGCAGACTGCACATAGTAGCTTTATTTAAAGTATTAGTTCTTTATTAGTTTATTTTATTATTCAGTACTATTTTACACTTTTTACAGCACGTGTTACTTTTGCACATTTTATATGAGATTTTACCACTCATTAAAATATTGTTTACCCAGTAAAGTCAGGTTCTTGTGATTATAATAAATTATTAATTCAGTGAAAAATAACCACAGTCTCCTCATTTTCCCAACACTGAAAAATATTTCCTTATATTTCATTATTTTCAAGAAACAACACAAAATTACATGAAAAAGTAAAGTAAGAAGAAATAAAACAAATGATTAAGAAATCCAATGAATTAAGGAGAAATCAAATTAATTAAGAAAAAATACAAGAAATCATAAAAAGATAAAATGAACTGAGATGAAATAAATTTAGCTAAAAAATCCACATAAAATAAATGATGGAAAAATAAAATGATTAATAAAGAAATAACATAAAATAGAAATAAATAAATAAATTTAAAGGAAAAGAAACTTAAAAAACTAAATAAATTAACAAGAAATACAACGAATGAAGAGGAAACATATTAAACTAAGAAGTAATGAAATAAGTGATCAAAAATAAAATGAACTAAAAAAAACACAGACAAGAAATCAACAATGAAGAAACAGTATAAACTTAGAAGAAACAAAATAACGTAGTAATTAAATCAAACTCAAATCAAATAAACTAACAGCTACTGAAGTAAAGCTGCTTCTCTCTGCATAGTCACACGCTGTCTTGTTTTATTCTGACAGAAACAGTTTAGTTCCTGTTAAATATAAAATAAAGTACATATAATTAAAATGCAGATGAGGAGTCTTCTGGCCCTGAGCAGCTGTTGGAGCGTCCAGCTGCACCTGAACTCTCAGCTTTGATATCCAGACCCATATCTGAGACATGACAGCAGCATCCTGTGACCTGCTTTGGTTTATATTTGGGCGTCTGTCCTGTTTTTTTCTCACGCTGCACCTGATCTTACGTCTTCACCTTCAGCACCACCTGACCTCCATTTCCCCGCCCACACTCACACACTCATACACACACATCCTGTCCCAGCAGGCTTTGAGGCAGCAAACCGCCTCCGCCTTCGCCTCTGACGCAGGCGTCTCAGTGCAGCCCGACCACATCCTGTGGAAACTGTGAGGCGTGAGATTTTCCAGCAGCAGCAGCAGCAGCCAATCAGATCGCAGAGACAACCACCTCCACAGAGTGACAGCTCATCATTCACGCCTTCAAAAAGTGTGTCAGCTTCTGCACAGATGTTCATAAGTGGGTGAAACCAGCTTCTGTCACCTTATTTCTTCATTAACAAAGTCACTGATTTGTTTTTGTCCTTAGAGTCTTTGCTAATTACAGAACCACCGACTGTCCCTCCAATAAAAACATGAAACAGCAAAAGGACTTGAACATTCACTCGTCGATGCAACAATCTTTGTCGTCACAGTGCAGGAAGTTGAGCAGAAATCTTGCAGAATCGAGCTATTAAAATCCATTTATAAATGACTTTAAAATGACACGTCTGCACAGTTTTAACAAGAAACAAATGAGCAAGAAATAAACTAAGAATAAAATAAATCAGCAAGAAATAAAGCAAAGTAGGAAATATACAAGCTTAATGAGAAATTAAATAAAAAACCTGCTAAAAATAACAACAAATCAAACAAACTAAAGAAAGAAATGAACATGAAATAAAATAAATTAAGAAGAAAGAAATGATCAAAGAAGAAATGAATTAAATCGAGAAGAAATACAACAAATTAAGAAAAAATAAATAAATCAAGAAATAAAATAAACTCTGAAAGAAAAAATAAACAAAGAAGAAATCAAATAGATTGACTAGAAATAAATAAACTCAAGGGTTAGGGTGACAACTGCATAGTTTTAACGAGAAAGAAATAAACTAAATAAACTGAAAATGGAATAAAACAAATTGATAAATGATTTTTTAACCCACAAGTGACCAAGTTATTTTAGAAACTAATATGACCGAGGGGAGTCATTTATCACCTCACTGACTTTATATAGGAATATACTTCTATATAAATGACTGTTTTAGGGTTCTTTATATTTATATGTCCATCATTTAATGTAATAAAGTAAGAATTTGGTCTGTTTTTAAACAAAGAAGTAGCCAAAAACACACACCAATAGAACAATATGACATTTATTTAGACACCCCTTGTCTGTGACGTTTTGTAAAGTGCAGCTGTAAATCTTGCTATTTTGGGTCTGTTGGACAAGCTTCCCTTCAAAACAGTAAAATATAATGATCCCATTACAATACCATCTGAAACTATAATGTCAAAAATCTCACAGATCTTCCCCGCGGTCATAAGTGAAGTTTATATCTGCCACATTGATCGGTCGATCTTTGCAAAATTCTATGAACAAATAGACGACAAATAGAGCGACAAATTCATGGTAGGAAACTTTTCTCCGATTAAAATTAGAAAAACGGTGCACAAAAATATATGCCCACAACATATAAACGACCCCACTCAGTCGCTTGAGGGTTAATGAGGTGAAAAGGCGCCGCCTGCACAGTTAAAGAGGACAGAGGAGTGAATGAAGCCTGCATGTGTGTCGACTCAACAGTGATAATATTAACAGTTGAAAACAATGCAGAATGTCTGAGAGCCTTAATGTTATATTTCACTGTATTTTGAATCATTTGCGGCTTCCTTTGCATAATTAAAGACATTTCCAAAGCAAATTGGAGCAAAGAAATTCACCCGATTAGACCTTCAAAGCATTTAGAAAAAACATTTCATATTTGTTTCTCAAAAGGTTTTATAAGAAGAAAAGCGCAATTAATTTCAGGATTTAAACAAAAATGACATAACACTGCCGTAGACTCCTCTGGGCGCTGATGGAACAGTCCAACGAGGGGCAAAATGCAGAAAAGGAAAATTACTTTAATGGCTTTTTTTTTGTCTGTTTGTTTAGAAATTAAATTCTGAAGCATCGACCCAAACACAGACAATTAAATACAAATTCAATTAAAAATTCTATTTGTGAAGAAATGGAAAAAAATGGGCAATAAAAGTTTCAAACTCTGTTTTAACCTGATTCACTCTGAAGGCGCGAATTGACCAAATAGTTACAAAGTGTTACGGCCACACTTCTGTTTCAGCACTCCATCGCATGAACATGTTCAAAATATAGAGGTCAGAGGTCGCAGAACTGACAAAACTGCACCGAAGCATTCCACCGACTTAAAACAGATTAAAAGCTAAAATTATGCATAGTCATACATTTATACTTGCTAAATAGAGTCAAAGTTAATTAATTTAATTTATGTTGCACCAAATCCAAACATAAAACATGTCAGGGGACTTTAAGGGCAAGGTCAGGACTAACGCTGCAACTAACTAAACTAGTTTCCCTGTCAGTCAATCTGTTCTGAAATAATCAACAAGTTGTTTGGTTGATAAAATGACAGACAAATGAAAAATGTTGATTCTTTATTTCACCCCCACAGATATTCACTGTCGTCGTAGAGGAAGAAGAAAAGAGGAAATATTCACATTTAAAAAACTACAATCAGAGGATTTATTTTAAAGAAAATCAAATACTGTTAAGTTGATAACTAATTAACTAATTAACTAATCGTTGCAGTTCCAGTCAAGACTCCACTATTATATTATAGAAAGAAACCCAGTGATTCCGCCTTAAGCAGCACTCAGTGACAGTATGTGTTTAACATGAACCAAATATAAATGTTATAGATATTAAAACTACTGTGCCAGTGGAAAACAGGTGGAGTGGAAGTGGGCTGGCATGTATTTGTGGATCGAACACACACAGCTGTGTGTGACACGCTGTGGTTTTCATCGCTTCCATTCAGCGTGACCTGGAAGTGACGGCACACACTCAGCGATCAGACCGTTCATCCGCTCACGTCACAATTGCTGCGATTATCACAGCGAACGGCAGAAGTCGGTCACAGCCAAAGAAGAAGTTCTGTTTTGTACGATAACAAATGTGTGATTAAAGCTTTAGCTAGCAGAACTACAGGCCTGGGTTTAAACAAACAACACATACAGCTGTGAACTGAAGTTTACATACACTTGTAAAGACCATGTATATAATGGTAGTCTTGAGTTTCCAATGACTGACTTTGAATTTTGTATGATGCCAACATTGAAACTCATACGTCTTTCTTGCAAAAAAGAAAAAAAAAAAAAAAAAAAAAAATCATTCATTTTGGTTCTTACATACATTTATTATTGGTCTTCTCCAAAATATACATACAGCAACTACACTAATCAGTTTCAGTGATGCAGAAAGTTGTGTTAATCAGATTTTCTTAGTCGAATGGCCTCTTATTTTCTTGTGAGTGGTTACAATTGACTAGAGCTGCTGACTCCTCTGAGCCAACTTAAATAGAGCCCATTTGATCCACTCATTAGACTCAGCCACAAACACTACAGTGGGAAAATCTGAGGAGCTCAGCAAAGATCTGAAGATGCAAAGATGCATTGACATGGACAAGTAAGAAAAGCCGCTTGGAGCCATTTAAAAGCAGCTACAGATCCCAAATTCACACATCTGTGCAAACACTTGTAAGTATAAAATCCATGGTCCAGTTGTGTCACTGCCGCGATCAGGAAGAAAACACAAACCATCACCTGCTGCTGAGAGACACCTGGTCAGGATGGTCAAGAGTCAACCAAGAATCACCACAAAGCAGGTCTGGATGAACCAGAAGCTGCTGGAACACAGCTGTCAGTGTCCACAGTGTTTTACATCAGCATGAGTTCAGAGGCTGCCATGAAGAAGGAAGTTCTTCCTCTAGAAGCAGAACCTTAAGTCTCAACGTTTGCTGCTGATCACAAGGACAAAGAAAAGGCCTTCTGGAGGAAAGTTCTGTGATCAAATGAAACAAAAACTGAACTATTTGGCCACAATGACCAGAAACATGTTTGGAGGAGAGAAGGGGAGGTCTTCAACCCCGAGAACACCAAACCTACTGTCAGGCATGGTGGTGGCAGCATCATGGGGCTATTTTGCTGCTGGTGGAACTGGAGCTTGAGACAAAGTAAATTGGATAATGAAGAAGGAGGATTACCTCCACATTCTTCAGGAAAACCTAAAATCATCAACCAGAAAGACAAATTTGTTGTAATGTAAAACTATTTGGTAATAAATATGATTCTGATGCTGATTCTAACTCTGATTCAGAAGGTTGATCTTGGACACAGTTGGGTGTTCCAACAAGACAATGACCCCAAACACACATCAAAGTTGTATAGAAATGGCTAAATCAGGCAGGAATTAAGAGTTTAGACTGGTTTCCTTAAAGTCCTGACTTAAACCCCATCTGGAATCTATGGGCTGTGATGCAGAAACAAGTTCGTAATGGAAAGCCAACACATTTTGTTAGTTTAGTGTTTTAACTGCACCAATTCTGTCAATAGGAGTGGTCAAAGAAGACTTTTTATTTATTTTACAAAAACTCTGTAGGCCAAACTCATTCTTATATAAATATATAAATCTCTATCAAGGTGTACAATGGCTGTACACACACACACACACACACACACACTTGTTTGCCGCACTGCATGTCAAGTTTCCCATTTATTCATATTTATTCATGTAAAATGACTGTGAATGAAAGAAATCTCAGAGTAAAACCCAGACATGATCAATCCCTCTCTTAACCTTCACTCTGATATCAGAAACCCATTTACCGCGGCTTATTTTGTGCTACTATTGTTATTATCATTGAGGTTTAACATTTTCTATGCATCTTGAGGGATTTATTTTCTAATTTAGTTTGCATTATTTGCATGTTCCACAACTAAAAGCTCAGGAGGGAGTAGTTTTGGAACACTTCATCATACACACTTCAGCCATTATTTTAATTTATTGCTCATGTTAACGTGTCCTCGATTTAAAGGTCTAACGCTCACAGAGAAGGAAGTGCAACAGCAAGCGCCCACATACACGCATTCTTATCTTGCTGGTGAATTTTGTGCAGCAGCAGAAGAAGAAAAAACAGGAAACCACAGACAGAATCGCAGCTTGTTCCAGTTTGAGCAGCTCTGCAGATCCCAAACACTGATTACTGTTCTGTCTGTTTATTAACCTGTTATTCACCTTCAGCATCAGCAGCATGCAGACTTACAGCCGACTTAGGGTGCCTTCATTGTTCAGGATGAGTTAATTTAATTAAAATGCTGTATGCTACATAGATACAAAGCACTGTAGGTGGAAGATGAACTGAACAGCAACTCAGTTTCTTTTCTGTGCAACGGAGCAGATCTTTAAACCAGAGCTGAGAGTCTCTAATGTTAAACTGCCTACCTGATACATGAGTAGCATGAACTTTCTGATGATTTGCTCCTTGAATGACTCAGTTTATTGTTTTCTCACTGTCGCATCAGTACTGAGTCAGGGAAAGCAGAGGAGGAACTGTTAAAATCAATAATGCCTGGCAAATGATAGGAAACTTCAAAATGTCACAGTACAAGTCAAATCTCAAAGTGTTTCCATTGTAGTTCCAGATGTGACGATGATGAGAAAGCATCATGCTAACAACACACTCATTCACTGAACACTTGAATAAACTCCTAATAAAATAGCTACATAAGCTGCTCTGAAGTTCTAACTATTACTATTACTGGTACAAACTCACTCCCTTTTTCCTTCTTTTGTCAGCGTAGTAGCAGAAAATATCTTGTTATGTGTCCTTCCCTAGCGTACAGAACATTTTCTGCATGCAATATAAAGTGTGCATGTTTTAGGCTGACAGTTTTATTCCAAATACTGGATGAACAAGTGTCCACATTAATGCTAAATCTGAGTGAGCACAAGTTCACTCAGGCCTCCGAAAGTTCAAGTTTTAGGTGTCCATCTTCATGTTCCACCTGTGTGATTCCTGCCCCTAAATTTAAATAGGAATCACACTCTTCATCGACAATATTCAACACATTGTCACACCTAAATGAATATTTGGATTGGCAAACACTCCCGAGATGGCATATGTGAGTGTTCTCAAACAAGATAGTTTATAGAGCAACAAAGTCAGGCATGGTGGTGGCGTCATCATTATTTTTAGACATTGTTCTCCTGTAATTCAGTTTTTTTATTATCATTATTAGTTTCATTTCCAGTCAATATGTGGCTAACTTTATGTAAAGATTGTGCCATGGGTTAAAAAAGAATTACCAGAGTGACGAGTCCCTCCTCAACCTAAAAGGAGCACCCTTCTGAACGGAAACATTAGTCATTTTTATCAGCCCAACCCTCTGAACTCAGTTTCTGTATGTTTTTCTGCTCCTTTCGTATTTTTCCTCACTGTGGGCCCATTTTTCACTGCAGTGTGAAGTCCTACATTGCTACAGAAACAGAACAACCAAGGCTAGAAGGAGAGAGAACTCAGAGAAGTCTTCTGTGCAGCATGACAAAGTCGTAATGCCATAAATCATAAAAAAGTGAAATTTCAGTGATCATTTATTTGACAAAAGTTAAGCAACCCTAAAATACTACAGTGTTTTGCCAAGTACCCACAGGTGATTACATACTATAGATATTTTATTTATTATTTACACTGGTATTTTGTGGCCATGCTTGTCTTCGATTTGCTTTGTGTAAACACCATACACACACTGAAATATCATGATAAACTTAAACCCTGTTCTTTTTTTCTCAGACCAAACAAAACCAGTGATTAGTTCAATGACAGCTGGAAAGTGAAAAATCCAACAATTCTTTCTGCCATTAATAACAAACAAAAACCTGTCTGTCAAACCTGCCAGCAGATTTTCGGTTTCGACCCAAAATATTAGTTGTTATGCAGATGACACAGTGTTGTATCTGGATTTAAATATGCCTTTAATTCTCCTTTTTTCTAGATTCTCCTTTAAAAAAACACTTTATCCTCCAAAGCCTTTAATTCAACTTCACATCTGTCTGCCTTTTTATATAGCAGACAGTGCTGAAACTGTCCAGTGTGACTTTTGAATGGCGAGACAAATTGAAAGTTTTTCGATCAGATTTAAACATGTTTACAGGTTGAAGAGTCACATAATGCTTGCAAAGTCAGGAATTATCTAAAACATCTTCATATAGATCATTATTTTGAAAGCTGCCGCAGCCATCGCTTCGCTTTTCACACTTTAAAGCAGCATTTTAAATTCATGACAGTCTACGAGGAGAACCACATACAGTCTCCAATGACACGAAATGGACTCATAAACAGTCCTACAGTCTCCTACTATGAGTGTTAGATCCAACAGGAACAGGAAGCCTTCTGCAAATGGTTGAAATAAAGCGTACCTGAGCTTCTTTTTATTGGTTTTAAAGAGGGTGGGACTCATTTAGAACAACAGTTGAACAGTTTGATTTCAAATTGAAAGTGTAATTAAAAACAATTGAATAAACAAATTACAAAAGATGCACTTTAGGATACACAGGGTGCAGATTTTAAATATTTAATGCTGCAATTAAAACAGGGATTTTGTAAACTGCTGCCGTAGTTCTTGTGCAACAGTTGCACTTTTGATGGTACCTCATGTGGTAATGCTCTTTTTAAATCTGTCACAGTGAAAACTGAACTGAAGCTTGATTTGGAAAAAAAAAATCCCAATTCAAACCTGTCAAAAAAGCTGCAATCAGATATTTTTCACAAATTGTTCACCTTCATTTAGATTAAAATCATTAAAATCTTCAATGTCTGAATTCATAATGGGAATAAATGTGATTTGAAGCAATTGTTTTGAGGGTTATAATTACATTTAAAGGTTATTATAGCGGCAGGATAATGCAAACACTGTTAGTCACCTGTTCAACTACACTACCACAATTTATATATATTTCTAATTGATTTTTCAGAATGAACAAAAATGCAAATGATGTTATGGGTAACAGCAACACTACACACCAATGAAAGTATAGAAATATTCAGTACCCGTCCACATGCTTTAATTGAAAAATAAACCTGAATAAAATGGATTTTTATGGACTGTGTGCTGCAGAAATGTCAAATAATGCAACTCATATATGCATTTTTGTGCTTGGAGATTCGTTCATTCAGGTCAAGTCCATTTCAAAGGGCAGAATTCAACACTTTCCACATGTTACACTGGAATAAGGTCATTATTGTTTTTAACAGATGAAGCAAAACCGTGAAGAAGCAAAGCAGGAATTCTAAATAAAAGAAAAACGACAGTCGCTCTCGATGCGTTTCCAGTTTTTATTGTACACAGCAGATATGACAGAGCAGCGTGTTAAATGTCAGTGTGATATTTACATCAGCAGGACAGAAGGAATACAACAGCAACAATATAAACTTATTTTTTCTAAACAGTCGGTATTATATGTGATACAGGAAAGCTTCATGTCTGCCCACAGGGACGAACAGCTGACGGGAGATTTGTACAGGTTACATTACAGGATCAGTGAGTGGCTCTGTGGATCTTCTCTCTGGTGAAGGTTTGCAGGGTTTCTAAAAGATAAAACGTGAAAAGAAATGTTAAATTCACATCGTCATTACAAATGAAAACACACTTTGTAAATGAAAAACCTGATTTTTAAACTGCATGTTTACATTTTCACTTAAAGCCCAGAGAAAACAAATTGAGAAAATCGAGCAAAGAAACAACAAACTATTAAAAAAGAGAGATGCTACATGACCACGAACAGACCACAATCACCCCTCAGACACACAAAACGACGACTAGATGCAGAATGACCAGAGAGAACTGACTAAAGGAGACACAGAGTGAACACATACAGACACGAAACAACAGCAGAGAGATGCAAACTGACCCAAAACCAATACAAAGAGTCACAAAATGGTGACAGAGAGAAACCAACCAAACACAACGACACAAAAAATGAACATAAACAGACGTTAATCCAATGCAAACAGAGAAAACGACCTCTTGGACACACAAATGGGACACGTAATGCAAAAAACGGCTGCAAAAAGATGCAAATTGATAAAATAGGGCGGGGGAAAGATGCAAAACAACCACAAAGAGTCACAAACTACTAAAGAAAAGATGGAAGATGTTCAAAATGAACACAAACATAATACACAAACATGACAGGAGCCACAAAATGCTGACAGAGACGAGCAAACGACTAGAAACATGCACAAACTGACCACAGAGAAACAGAATGAGTCGGCTTCAAACTAACTGATATATTTTCAGAAATCACACTAATATGTGCAGCTGATCTGCTCCGAGTCTGTTCTTATCCTTTAAGTTGAAAAGAACCAGAGTACAGTTATTTAATATGCTGCAGATACCAGCTTGTTAAGTTGGTTTATAACTCATTTAGACCAAAAAGGCTGGCTTCAGTTTCACACCGTGCATCTGCAGATGTTAGAATCGGTACAACTGTAGTCCACCAACATCTCCTCTGGTTCAGTGCAGCCCTAGCTTCCTGTGCTATCATGTTAGCATGTTATCAAAGCTGGCAGGTTAGCACCATTATTAGCATTCTAGATATAACGGCGACCCATATGTTTTAAAAGTCGCCCACTAGTTTCTTTTCTTTTTTTACCTTTTTAAAATGTCCGGATGGTGTTTTAAAAATGCTGGAAGATCACAAATGAAATAATCAATGAGCGCAGCGGCCGAGCATTTCCGCCTCGAAGCTTCAGCGTACCGACGACAGACTCAAAAACACGGATTCAGACTTGCGGGGTTTCATGCGTAACAAGGCTAAAGAGCCATTCTGTCAGCTTGCAGGGTGGGGCTTTCAGAAAATTAAAAGTCTACCATGAAACAGAGCCCTGATGATGCCCTTTGACCTGCTAGGGGGCTTTTATTCTGAAACACCCAACTTGTATAATGTGCAGGAATTGGACAGCAGCTGAACAGCAATCCAAAACCTGGCAGTTTTCATCTGTGAGTTATTTAACTGACTAATTATGTGGTCTTTAAAATAGTAGCATCTTAACTTGTCCAACAGAAAGCCCAAACCCAAAGAGTTAACCAGCAAGGAAGTATCAGCCTCCATGTTTGGTAAAATCATTATTAAAAATCAACTGCTAGGATCATTTTCTTTTAATTGATTGATTGGTGCAGCTCTGAAGCTTGAATTTATTGATAATTCTTAAGTCCAAAGAGGAGCGTGGTTAATCAGAGGGACTGTTTTGTGTCCAGTGGTGACAAACTGAATTTATCAAGATGGAGGGAGAAGAGCTTCAGATGTACGTCGGTGTCACTCTGGTGGTTCGATACTCACACTGACTGATCCACAGCCGCAGAGTCATCAGGATGTTGAAGACGACCGTCTTGAGGAAGATCACCCTGAGGCCCAGGATGGTCAAAGCTGCCATGTTCACCGTCTGATCTGCACACAGCCACGTCACAAAGATTAATCACAAGGGGCATTTTAAGCTCACAGCCCTCATCTAGTTTCACTAATTGCACATCCTTCCTCATAGTTCCTCCAGCAAATCTCCTCCATCCTCAACCAAGATTGATTTCTGGCTCACAGGCCAGATTTAAAGCATGTAACGGTAGAGGAGGCTGGAATTAATGAAATGAGCTGAGCCTAAAGCCGCCTGTTCAGTCAGATTCAACGCTTACCTGGTGACAGAGTATCCACACATGGCCCAGATCCACCACTGGATGCTGAAAGACAAACAGATTTTTTTGTCATTTAAACCAAAAGGCTTCCACTGTGGTGCGCCACATTTGCTGACATGAGGTGAATCTCTTTAAAGCTGCTCACCTTCACATTGATCTCCACCATCTTCTAGAAAAACCACCTGGTTGTACAGAGAGAGGTCTGGAGATATGCGCGCGGCCTCAGTCTTTTTGAAAAGGTCCTTGTACGCGTGTTCTGATGTACCGTTGTGTCTGCTGAAGCCGGTGGCCAGGCAAGCCGTGGTGTCGCCATCTTGCAGTTTGTAGTAGGACGGCTTGTACTCCTCCCCTGAAAAACACAAGAGGACGACTCATGAGCACAAGGAACGATGTCCAAACACCCGACGTAGAAGAACACTGTTGTTTGGTCTGTTCGATGAAGAAGAAACAGCAGAGTTGAATCCAAAGACGACGGCGCTCACAGACACACAGTGACTGAAACACGTTCTGAAACCTCCCCCTGAGGTGCTGCAACCCCCGAACAGATGTTTTATTATTCCTGAGCTGGTCTGTGGACGCTCAACTTGAATAACCAATGTTTTTGTGACTGAACTTTTATTCCGTTCAGTTTACTGTCATCATGTTGGTTGTTTTTCATGTATCTTGTATTATTTTGTAAACAGTCGAGCCCAGTTGATGGAGACAACAACAGTAAAAACTTCAGCTGATATGATGAACTTGGTTTCTTCACAGTTTGTGTGTCTTGCACATTTTTTTATACAAATTCAACTTTCTTATAAAATATGCCCAAATACATTTATGAGCTGCAACCATTAGTCGATTCATCAATTAGTTTTAGCATTAACTATTTTACCTTGAGCCAGATCTCCCATTAGGCAATACAGGCAAATGCTAAGGGCAACATGGCCTCCACGTAATAATTAAAACTAATTATTACTATGAACTCTTAAAATGGAAAAGCTCACACTGATTAAAATGTAAAGCAACACCCAGTTAATATTACTACAAACCTATTCTAATTCTTTCGTATGTGAATGTAAATCTTCATAGTTTGAATCGTAGCATCTCGACTTGCTTGAGTCAAGCTACGATTGAAACTACGAGGACAACCATGACCTGGATGGCATCATATAAATTCTGGCCCAGGGTGCCACATCGCTTAGGGCCGACTCTGATTTTGCTAATCAGGTAGAAAAATAACATTTAAAAAAATGATTGAAACAATGCAAATTAAAACCACTTTGGCGAGACACAGCTACAAAACAACAAACTCCAGATGTGCGTTCCGCGACATGCTAAAAGCTGTTTTGTGAAAGTTGTTGTTGATGCTGTTTTTAATTTAAATGAGAAGAAAAACGTCCATCAATTATCAGTTATTCATACAGTGAAATTAAAACAGCCAGTTAAAAAAAACAAATATTAGTAAGTCACGTCATCAAAAGTGTTACTGTTTTACATGTTTATTTCAAATATGATTTAACCGATTATTCTTTCTGACGTGATTAATAATCCAGATTAACTCATATTGTACCTGTTTTAATGTTTACTTCACTGATCATAATTAAAAAGTTAAACGATTTTAACACCATTACAAGGTTTCTATTGAACTTTTTGTTTTTATTTTACTTCTAGATAAATTTTCATATAATGAAGCACATTTAAGTTCTATATTGTTGCATTATTAATATAAAGGTTTATTTTACTCACTCGACTCAACGATCGCTTTAGATCCGAGTCCAAACAGGACTTTGTTGTTGTTGTTATTCACACAGCAGGTTGGGTAATTATGAAAACCAAAGTCTGCTTACTGTGAGCTGAATCACACTTTGTTGTTGTTCTTTTCTCTCTTGTTTGGTAAACAACAAGTGGAAACCATTCATTTTGATCATAACTGGTTTAATTTTTTTAAAAATCTGATCTCTTTCTTCTCACTTTCTATTTTACATATAATCAGTCAGTTATTATTTCATGAATCTGTGGACTCTTGTTTCATTGTAGTTTGTTGATGTGATCATACAAATAAATCTGAGACCAAACAGGCGTCGCTTTGAACTTGGTCAACATTTATGTTACTGTTACCTTGGTTCAGTCTTGGTATTAGCAACATGATATTAGCTTTAGTTCACAGATTGTTGTTTGGTGACGTAGATGAACCTAAAAAAAGGACCTTATGCAAACCGAACAATTCATAAATCACTTTTACTCTACCTGAAGTTCTGTTCCACCACTAAATACGAGTTCAGCAACTCCAACTGACTCCACAAATCCAAGAATTCCTTAGTTTCCAGTTTAGTTCCACCATCTATAGCGACTTCAGACTTTTGAACATCTTGTCAAACTTATTCAGTGAAAACTTTCTATCCTGGGCGTGAAGTTTGATAGAGATTCCAAACGTTAGCTTGACTCCAGCGTTCACACATACTGCTTCACTAAAATGCTGTTTTTGTTGCAATGCTTCCATCACAGCGTCTGTTAGATCTTTAAATCTACAGCTTATACTAAGATGTCTTTAGCTCTTCTTTTCCAGCTCACATTGATGCATTAATGCCTGAACATTGAGACCAGTCTGTTTGCAAAATCAGTGTTTTGGAGTCTAGTTTTCTCTGCTTTATCCAGATTTATTAAAATAGCGTCATCGTTTGAATGTTCGATGAGTTTCAGAAAGAAAATATGCCATATTACAGAGCCAATAAAACAGTGTAAATACGCTAAATAACAATAAGTTTGTCTTTAAAACTGCTCCTTCTGAAACTTTGCTACTCACGTGTTTGAACTCTCAGCTGAATTCCTGAACCAAAACTCATTTTGACGTTGTTGCTAGTCACACTCTGCATTAAACCTCAGCAATAACCTGCTGACGGAAACTTCACAAACTACAGGGCAGCTATAAAGCAGTTAAATCACTTTTACCAGCTGCAACATTGAGGTTTGATGAACATACTGACGTGCTAATAATCATAACCCTAAAACATAATACATTTACATGTAAAATATGTTCTGCAAAATGAGCACTCTTACTTTTAGTACTTACATATATGTTTCGATGTTAACACTTTCGTACTTTTCGTACAAACTAAAATGCAGGACTTTAAACCAGAAAGGAGTATTTCTACTATGTGGTATTGCTACTTTTACTTAAATATCTGAGTACTTCTTCGATGTGAATAATGTCATTTTATTTTAATAGAACTCATCACTGACTGATTTAGTTCAGTTCAACGGATGCAAACTCTTACTGCTTTGTATTTTCAGTTCAGTTCCTCGTCCAAACATCAGCCTTCCAGTCCCGTCAGTCACACACCGAGACACTTCATAACGCAAACAGAGGCTTGAACGAAAAGTCTGATTTATGATGTTTTTACAGCAACCTCATTACAAAGGTGTTTACTTTGAATGAGCTGCAGATTATGTCTGTTCTGTTAATCAAACACTCAGATAGGTTCGATTGATATGATTACAGTCAGTCATGTGTTGTATGATCCTTTATACATGGTTGTAAAACTGCCTGAATAAAGATAACTGGTGACACATCTTAACTTTTATGTGTCTGTAACCTGTTAAACTGTATCGCTACCTAACTTTGTTTTTATAAGTGTGATGCCTAATTTCAATGGGACTTTTCCTGGTTGAATAAATACAAAACTGTAAGACAACTGTGGCCGACTAAAGGATATTTGTTTCGTGCTTTCCGGGATTAAATCTTTTTTCTGTAAATTAAAAGGAATGAAAACTTAGATCAACATAATGATTGTCTGTTAAGGGCATTTTTTGAAAATGACTACTGAAATAAAGTTACTGTAATAAAACAAGTAGAAATATTTGTTTAATTCTTACTGGGCTGAACGAGGAGTTTAGTTCCTTTCCCAAAGGTCATCTTCCCTCCACCACCATTCACACTGTAAACATCATCAGCTCGAAAACCTCTGAGCTTTTAAACTCTCAATGTTCAAACTCTACTGAATAAAACATCCAGTAATCTCATAAATACAGTAAGCTGTCTTGTCATAATTAAAGAATGAATACTCTTTCGAACCTTTAATGAGTAAAGTAACAATATTCGGCTTAAAAGTCTAAATACAACTCTTGAAAACAATAAAAATTAAAGTTTGATTTACAGTAATTTAACTGAAAGAGAGTCATTATTAGTCAGCGAAGTCCCCTAACCCTTCAAGTGTGAATGATTAAAAGATAAAAATAAACCATAAATTATGCAGTAATGATTGGAATAACTGTTCTAAGAATACAAGTTATTACTCAATGCTGATGATGTGATTTTATATGTTCATCTCCAAATCAATGAAAACTATAAAAAGACTTGATGATGGGATTAAAGGCAGATTCAAATGCTGTTGGTTTGAATTGGCTTTAGATTTCTTCACAACTTGTAACTAACAGTTTTTACTCACTGTTGTAGACGATGAGTTTAACTCCAGATCCGAAGTGGAGTTTCTGCTGACTAGTTGCAGTCACACAGTTCAGGAAGGCTGGTCAATAACTCAGATACTTGGACAAGAACTCTAAATGTTTTATGTAATTCATCTTGTTGTACTTTTTAATTATGTGGACTGTGTATGTATCTTATTAGAGGATTTCTTCAAAGAGGGCATTATTTTACTATTACTAGTGCATTAATTTCCGCTACTAATAAACGTACATTTTGTTTTTTTCCATTATTAGCCCAGTGGTTTATAGTGAAAAAAACTAACATCATTTACTTCAGTATTTTCATTTTCTGCTACTTTACACTTGACTTTACAGCAATTCAGAGGCAAATATTGTGTTTATTTACTCATTTACTCCAAAATCATCATTACCACTGAAATTAAGTCACTGTCATTCTCTTGCATTTAAACAAGTATAATTATTAGTATTAATTCTTACTGGACTGAACGAAGAGTTTAGTTCCTTTCCCAAAGATGAGCTTCCTTGTAGCATCATTCACACTGTAAACATCATCAGCTCAAAAACCTCTGAGCTTCAAATCTCCTAATAATTGAACTCTACTGAATAAAACATCCACTAATCTCATAAATACAGCATGTACAGTTTTTGCGTTAGTCTATATATATGTGTGTATGTATGTATTTATAAAAATATATAAATGGAAAGTGGAGTCATAAATTTGACAATTCTGACCATTTATGTGAAATAAGTCCATGAAGAAATTACATAAATGACACAATGAAGACTGAAATAATTATGTTGTAAAAGTACAAGTTAACACTGTATGCTGACGATGTGACTTTATACATTTCTTTCCAAATGAATGAAAACTATAAAAGGACTCGATGATGGGATTAAAAGCAGATTCAGATGCGGTAGATTTATATCCAGATTTCTTTACATCTGTGATTATTTTGCAATGAACAGGTTTTACTCACTGTCTTGGACGATGAGTTGAATTCCAGATCCAAACTGGAGTTTTTGGTAACTAGTTCCAGTCACACAGTGTAGATCAGCTTAGCAATAACTGATTGTTCTTCATTAAGTTTTTCGGATACTCCCTAAAGAACTTTAAAGGTTTTATTTTGATCTTCTTCTAGTACCTTTTCATTTTAAGGACTATGCATCTTATTAGAGAATTTCTTTAAAAGGACATTGTTTTTATCACTAGTTGTTTATACATTTTCACTATTAATAAACCTACACTTTGTTTTTTCCATTATTAGCTTAATGGTTCATAGTGAAAAAACCTAACATCATCTACTTCAGTATTTTCATTTTCTGCTACTTTACACTCGACTCTACAACAACTTAGAGGCAAATATTGTGGATTTTTTTTACTCCAATATATTCATTATTGTTCTTCAAGGAACGGTTTTGGAATTTGTCACAGCAAAATTGCTGATTTAAGCACTGAATCTCAAAGAGATTTTTAAATGATTTCAGAAGTGTAATCTTCTTCAAGGCTCTGACCAAATGCTGCCCTCTGTAATCACATCAGCTTTTATCTTGCTTTTACTGGATTTTTGTTAATAAATAGTGATAATTTGATTTGTTAAACTGCTGCTTTTGGAATTTGTCTTAGTAGGTTTTGCACAGTTGAATCAATGTTACAATGCCAATGTTGACAACATTTTAGAAAATTACCACTGAAATAAAATTACTGGTATTCTCTCACAAAAAAAAACTCTAAGTACATTATTAGTTTAATTCTTACTGGACTGAACGAGGAGTTTAGTTCCTTTCCCAAAGATGAGCTTCCTTCCACCGTCATTCACACTGTAAACATCATCAGCTCGAAAACCTCTGTGCTTTAAAACTCTTAATATGTGAACTCCACTGAATAAAACACCCAGTAATCTCATAAACACGGCATGTAAATGTTTTTTTGTTAAATGGAAATGGAATGTATCTAAGGAAAGTGGAGTCATAAATTTTACAGTTTTGACCATTAATATGGAATAACTCACTGACAATATTACATAAATTACACAGTGAAGCCTGAAATAAGTGTTGCAAAATTACAAGGTATTACTCTATGCCGATGATGTGATTCTCTACATTCTTCTTCAAGTCAATGAAAACTATAAACTGACTTGATAATGGAATAAAATGCAGATTCAGATTGCTTTCCTCTTTTATTTGTAATGAACTTTTTACTCACTATCTTGGATGATGAGTTTAATTCCAGATCCAAACTGGAGTTTTTGGTTACCAGATGCAGTCACACAGTTTAGAAAGCCTGAGCATTAACCTGGATACGCCTTAATGAAGTTTTTTGGGGGCGAAAATTACTACTTCACAGTGACACTGATGAAAACTACAGAACTCCAAAAGTAAAACAAGATATTTGTTTTAGTTTCTTCACAAGATAACAACTTAAGGGGACTGTATTCACCATCATAAAAGTTTAGACAAGCAAATAGTCAGTTAAAATGTCAAATATATCTATACTTACTGCAAACGTGTTGTAATATATATTTTCTTACTCACCATCTTGGACGATGAGTTTAATTCCAGATCCAAAGTGGAGTTTCTGCAGACCAGTTCCAGTCACACAGTTCATGAAGGCTGGTCAATAACCCAGATACTCCGATAAGCCTTCTAGATATTATATTTACTTATTGTTTTAGTACTTTTTTCTTATCGAGGGCAATTTATTGATTCATTTTTGAGGGAATATTTACAAACTTCGTAGCAGGTATGAAGTAATTAAATCCTCCTTCCCAACATTACAGTGACTAACATATTAATGCATTAGTAATTAGTATTTATAACCTAGTAGTATACATTATTTTGCACATTGAGTGTGTTTTGATGATAATATATTTGTACTTTTACTTCATTAGACAATAAAATGCATGGCTATAACTTGTAACTCAGCATTTCTACACTGTTGTACATGATAAAAAAATAAGGTACCTCAACTTAAATTTGCATAACTTATTCACAATGTCATGATAGTGCAATTACCAACATTATCATGTTGATGCAACACATTAAAATAATGTTTGTAACCTAAAAGGTGCACTTGTCTTCTTCATCTTTCAACTATGCAGATAATTAAGCAGTGGGAATAGGTCTTTTGACTTTTTGAAGTGTATCAGTGAATTTACTGAAAGATCTACAGTAGATGTCCAAATGATGCCTTTACAGTGACAAACATCTAAACCCCTGTTATCTAATTTACATTATGAGCAAGACAATCTGCAATATTTCACCTACTTTATCAAAATCATCCATTTTTCCAACAGAAATTTCCAATCTAACGCGCAACACAGATGTTATCAACATCTACAGCTATAAAAAGCCACATCTACTAATGTTGTAAAGGATTCTTAGCAGGTGGTCAGAGATTGATTCGGCTGTTTTACGATCTTACTGTTTTGTATTTTCAGTCCAGTCCCTCGTCCAAAGATCAACCGTCTGGTCCCGTCATTCACACAGTGAGACGCCTCAGAACGTGAACTCAGAAGTCAAACTCACTAATATGCTTCTCACTGAGAGACATTTCTCCATGTACAACACTGTAGGCTCAGGTAAATGTGTAAAATAATATAAGAGCATCTTAACAATAATATTCAAACTAGTTAATAATAAGTAAACCTGTAGTGTTAATCTACATCTGTTGTTTTAAACATGCTGTAGAAAAAAAAACTGACAAACTCAATGAGGAACTGAATAGTTTAAAATTTTAGATTTGGACTTGTGTGTTGAATCAATTTTATCTGTGTGATTATAGATTTCTTTGTTCTTGCAGTGAGATTTATTGTATTTACAGACAAGATAATGATGACAATAAGACGTTACATTGGAGGAAGATGTTCTACTGAAGATGGTAAATAAAAAGCTCCACTAAGAGAACATTCGTTTACATATTAGATCTTTTTGATTCAGTTGTAATGTACACTTTTTACTCACGATCCTGGACGACAAGTTTAGTTCCAGATCCAAAATAGAGTCTTTGGTTCGTAGTCACACAGTCCAGGAAGGCTGAGCAAAAACTCAGAGCCTCGTCCACAAACTTTGACTCATTTAAAGACTTTAGAAAGTGATTCTTCTTGTACGTTTTCTTTCTCTTTTGGTTTTATAGTAACTAAATCAGAACTTTTTCCAACAGTATATTCCATTTTCATAAGATTTAAAAGAGCTTGATGGTGATTTTAGTTGTGAACTATTTACTGCATTGACAAATTATGATAAATAATAAATCAGATCTGACTCACGGGATTCGATAATTAATTTGGTTCCTTTTCCAAACAGGAGTTTTCTGCCTCCAGAGTCAGTCACACTGTGCTCAGCTACAGATCAAAAACCTCCTGCTGTAGAGCTTCAAATGATGCTAATAACGTTTAGCAATGATCACGTATGAAAAATGTCTTTGACCATGTGTGGAATTTCATGTGAAAATAGAATCTTATGAGCTTTAAGTTGTAAAATTATTTCATTCTGTGACATTTCATTACAGTTTGTACGTGAAGAAAACATCGTTTGGCTCAAAATGTTAAGAGAATGAACCAAACCGACACTGAAGTCTGAATTAAAATGTATATATATCTACAGTTTTCATCTACAGAAAAGTAACTGTCTTACTGGTTTGTACGAAAAGAGTCACTCCGCTGCCAAAGAGAAGTTTCTGTCCTCCGAGATTCACACAATGACAGCAGCGTGAACGAAAACTCAGGCCAGCTAACTCCTTGTGTTAATGAGTGACTTAAAGTTGAATTTACGGCTGATCAGTGAAGGCTTTTAGAGGATGTTTTTTTCCTTTTTTTGTCCTTTTTTTTCTTTATATTTTACAAAAAAATTTAATGTCAGGTTAGTTTTGTGGTATTATAATGGATGAATCATCTTGGCTTTAATTTAAGCCTCTGAACTTGAAGCAGTTTCTGTTTTGTTTTGCTCCTGTCTGATTTTTCCTCACTGTTGGTTCATTTTTCACTGCAACATAAAGTCCTGAACCCTAGACAGAACTCAGACATGTCTACTGTGCAGTATGACACAGTTACTGTGCCAAAAATCATTCAAAAATGTCTCTAATTATGTGTTTCACAGACATTTTAAACCAGATTTCAACATGTCCAACATTTTTCCAAGTGCCCACAGGTGTAACCAGTTAAAAGATGGTGGTTCCTCATGCAAGACAGCCCGATATTTAACATCTACATTTTTAACTGGTTTGTGGAAACACTGCCTGCAGTTCACCAGAAAACTCTCAGAATTCAAAGTCAGATGGGTTTTTTTTGTTCGATTTTATTTTACAGAATCTGATGCAATTGCTTTATTTTGGTGAGAAAATTTTGTCGAAAAAACGATTTGAATGAAATATCACAATTTTACATTCAGATTTGGTTCATTTCTTCAACACCGTGGCACATCAGAGGTTTGTTACCAGTTAAAAATCTATTGATTCTTTCTTTTTTAACAGTTACTGGTTGACAAATGGTGTCATTTTATCAATTTAAAAAACATACTGTTCAAACCAGGCAGCAGGTTTTGGGGTACAGACGTTTCCAAGGTGTCTAAAAATGAGCCAAACTGTGTTTAAAGCACATCAAAGCTAGAAATAAGAAAATGGCACAATCGATTAAATCGATCAAAGCTGCTGGTTTTGCAGTTTGATGTTCAGAGAGGAGATGAAAATGTTCTGAAAGACGCAAACTAAGTTAACTTTGAAATTAGATCTCAGATGAACCATCTATCTACAGCAATAATGAATAAAACAAACTTACTGGATTCAACCGTCAGCTTAGTGCCAGAGCCGAAGAAGATTTTATTAACTCCAGAGCCAGTCACACTGTGATACCGGCTAATACACAAAGTCTGCTGCTCATCAGCTTGAATCTCTGACGACTACTGGTGTAAAATTCATTTAATGCAACTGTTTTTAACCATTCATCAGCAGAACAGCCTCAACAGCACAGAAGTGCCGCAAAGGCAACAATAATCTGAATTTATTCTTATTTTCATCACAGCGTTTCACTTAAATAACTAAGTAACAGGATTTCATTCTAATTAAACGGGTTAAGATTTGGCATTGACAGCTTAAAATAAGAATCAAATACTTCTGTATTAACGCAAACACATCTTGTTGTAATACAATTAGATTCAAAGTTACGGATGAATCTGCTTGTTCCAGATTCTTTTGTTCAACAACAAAACTTAATAATTCATTTAAATTCCACTGACTGCTCTTTCTATTTAATTCAACACTTAACTAAAGCACTCTAAAACGGCTAAAATCATTTTTCTTACTTGTGTCGACACGTAGAGTCGTTCCAGTGCTGAACAGGAGCTTCAACCCATCAGTCACACACTGGAAACCGACTCAACAAAAACTACTGGAGCCTCAGCAAAGTACTAATAAGAATGTGAGTCTGATTAAATGGATAAGATTCAATAAAAACAGTAATTATTAGTTGCTGATGAAAGAATAAATTGCGTGGTATAGCAAAAAATACAGACATTACAACATAAGCTTCAGTATTTCACCATATTTTTACCACATTCTAGCTTCACTCCTCTGTTAGACCAAACATTATTCACCAGTGTCTTTGGGTTTAGGATGAAAACAGACTTACTGGAGCCAACTATCAGTTTTGTGCCTCCACCAAAGATGAGGTTGTAAAGTCCGGAGTCAGTCACACACCCAGAACCTCAAATACAAAAACCCTAACAGCCACTGGCATGAAGCAGATCGATGTACAGTCCTGAGTGTGAATTTCTCAAGCAGTTTTTTGTATGTTGTGATGTTGAGTATCTAGGCAGCTTTAAATGGTTACATGTTGATTAGAGCAGAAGGAACAATTCAGGCTAATAAAGACGTGTTTTGTAAAATTCCATATAGAAATGTTTATGGGCAAAAATTTAAAGTAGGTTAAAAAGTATGACCATAGAACTTCCCCAGTTTATTACCTGCATTAAATCGGTTACTTTCTGGTTTAAAGGTTTTCAGAAAGGTAATGTTTAAAAAAATCTCACATAACATGACAAAAAACACCTACATTTAAATGTTGGATGTTTTTATCCACTAGTTTGAAGCTTAGTTATGGAGAAAGAATAACTGTGAATGAAAATCTTCTTTTCTTATACGTACAAGCATGGAAATAAAGCCCAGATTGGTAACAATCTAGAAGTACTTACTGGGTTCAACACTGAGTCTGATTCCTTCTCCAAATATTAATTTCCAGTTCCCTGTCACACAGTGTTTCTGCTCTGAACATGAACTACTGCAGAAAGTTGCTCACATATTTAATAAAGAATATTTGAATTCATTCTTCTCTTAATGGTTTCTGTCACTGAAAACCCTATAAAAATGTATCTTTTTAAAAGTATTGCTGTTTTATCACAGACTTCACATTATAAAAATTCAATTTGGCATTTATTTTTTAAAACTAAAAGCTGTTATTTGCCAATAACTGATGCATTGACAACATTCTTATGACTTTTTGCACTAATTCGCACTTTTGAAAGTAAAACAACACATATTAGCTTGTTGTGAACCAACTAGTTGTAATGTAGTTGAATTTTTGTATACTGGAATTCTACTCACTGCTCTCTATGATCACTTTGGTTCCTTCTCCAAAAAGAAGTCTCCAGTCTGATCCAGACACACAGTGAATCTGATCAGAACAATAACTGCAACTGCTTCTCACTGACATTAAGCCAGTCATGCATAAATATATTATCGTCTTGAAAATACAAACTGTTTCTAAATCAGTTGGCCGAAAATACCACAAGAATTATCGCGCATTTTAAACAAATCTACTAACTTGGCTTGATAGCTTGCCTTCCATCACTGATGCTTGCCGCCATTAATTCAGCACCAATTAAATTAAAATTCAAGCAACTTAACAAATTGAAAGTCAACATTAAACCACTATTAGTTCAACAGAATCTGACTTCTTGCCCAAAAAGAGTCTGTTAAACACCTTTACTCTACTTTGACGAACTGAATCACATCATCTGCAAACAGTTGTACATTAACACAATTTTAGTGTTACTCAGCAGCATCTTCTCCTAGTTATTAAATTCTATGATTTGGTTATTATTTTGTTATTTTTGGATCATTTTAGAGTTGACAACACAATAACTAATCCCTCAATTGATCTGTAACATTAAAAACCACCATGCTAAGATGCTAAGGAAAGACTTTAAGTGCAAAGTACTGCTTTAAAACAATTTGACTCACAAATTCATCACCATTAGGTGTGACATTAGACTTATGATATCAGTATTTCTCATTTAGATCCATTTGACACATTCCTCCTGAAGTTTTTAAGTTATTACTACTTACTGCTCTCTATTGTAAGTTTGGTTCCTTTCCCAAAAATCAGCCTCCAACTTCCTGTAGAGTCAGTCACACAGTGAACATGCTCTGAGCAATAACAGTAGCCACTAATTCCTCAGTAAGAAACGCTATTTATGTTTAAAAACCAAGGCCTCATTGGTTTGATTAGAATAAATGGATTTAGCTTCAAGGATCACTAAAGGTGACTCAGATATTTGAGTTTGATAGGGACATGTACACAGAATAAACAAACTAATAAATAAATAAAATACTAGAATCAAATGAAAACCTAAATGCAGCATTTTTGTCCAGCAACTTACTTGATTCCACCATCAGTTTTGCACCAGAGCCAAAGATGAGTTTGGTATTTGAGTAGTCAGTCACACAACAACAAAGCCAACGACATAAACCCTGAGAACAATTATCAGCTCTACAGGATGTGGAATATTTCAGAAATTAAGCAGTTATAGGAGGACTTTTAAAAGCTATCTTTGCCTGAACTTTAGGTTATCCTGGAGTGAGGTTTAATTGCATGTGAGCTGTCAATTTACAGCTAAGCTTCTGTAGAACCAGTTAAAAATAAACTGCATCTGATCAAACTTCACTTCTTACAAATAAATGAGGAAACTTACGTGATTCGACTGTCAGTCTTGTGCCAGAACCAAAGACCAGTTTGTTGTTTGAAAAGCCAGACACACAATGAGAAACCCAAAGACATAAACCTTAAGGTCAAAGACTCAGATTTTCTCATCATTTTAAAACGTTTTAAGTGTCCGGTTAAAAAAAAGTATAGAAAAGATAATACTGCAGAAATTAAATAGTCAACCCTGTGAAAGGAAGCTGCTGCTGGACATTTCGCCAACTTATTTATATTTAATCAACTATTATTCCTTAAAGCCTTTCTCAAAAAGAACAAAGTGGCTTGAGTTATTGTCTTTTGAACACACATTTTAGGAAAAAGTACAGTCATTAGAGACGTTTTATCGAAACATCTCAACACGTACTTGATTAACATTCCTAGAAATGCATAACTGAACACAAAACTTACTCGATTCAATCTTTAGGTTTATGCCAGAGCCAAAGATGAGCTTTGAATTCCCAGCGTTAGTCACACAGTAAGACAAGCAGCTACGTAAACCCAGAGACGCTAAGTTAACGAGGTAAACATGTATATCTGGGAATATTTCACTGATTGATTAAGGTTCATTCATGTTTTATTTTTTATTTTTTGCAGAGGATACAGGATACGTAATAATAAAGTATCTTACCTGATCCAACTACAAGTTTGGTACCAGAACCAAATATGAGTTTGGAATTTGAATAGCCAGTTACACAATGAAAAACACATCTACATCAACCCTGAGTTTCAAAAACTGTAGAGCTCTTTTGTAAAAGCAGATAAAAGCCTTGTTTGAATGCATGATTTAGAAAAAGTAATTACAGAAATCTTGTTAAAACAACCCAACACCAGTTTGATCTAGGACTAGTATTTTTGTCTTATGTAAAAGTTCATTAAGTGTTTCTGTTTTGCAAAATCTTATTAAAGCTGCTACGGGACATTTGAGGCCATAAACTTAATAACTTACTTGATTCGATCTTTAGTTTTGTGCCAGAACCAAAGATGAGCTTTGTGTTGCCAACATCCTTCACACAATACGACAAACAGCTACACAAACCCAGAGACGTCTCTCTATATTTAAAGAGGTAAACATGTACTTCAACTCTGAAGAAATAGAAATATTTCACAAATTAAATATGATTTTATAATGTTTTTATGTTGAGATGCATTGGTAATTTTCTGCAGGAGCTGCTGGTGGACATTTAAGCCTGTAGAAAAAAGGTTGTAAAACCTGATTTCAGAGGGTTTAATTATTATTTTTCATTTCTTAAAAATTAAAGAAAAAGTTTCTTACCTGATCCAATTTTAAGTTTGGTGCCAGAACCAAAAGTTAGTTTCATGTTTGAGTAACCTGCTCCAGTCACACAATAAGAAACGCAGCAACACAAATCCTGAGGTAAACATGCAGAGCTAAACATCTATTTATGTGTATCAAATGAAATACAGGTTACCACTGGAGTTTCTAAGGCAGTGATCTATTACTAATATTTTAGTATTTCACAATTATTTGATTTTAGTAACTGATCCAACAAACTGTTTTCCATGTCTGTCTCGCTTTTAAAGTTAATGCATATTTTACAAGTTCTTATGCTGTTTTCTATTACGTATTTACACCATCTCTGTGTTGTTGTCCTGATTATAACATGTCCCCTACTTTGGTAAACTTCAGCTGTTTTTAAAGATGCCAGTAAAATTTAAACTGGATTTGATTTGATCTTGTTTGATAATTGTTCGATCACAGAAAATTCTCTGATTGCAGCTTCTTAAATATGAATATTTTTCTTCTCATCTCTATGACAGTAAACTGAATAAACTTTGGGATGTAGACGAAACACTAACGAAAGACTAATCGACATTTTTTACCATTTTCTGACATTTCAGACCAAAACACTAATCAGGTAATCAATAAACGTAGTGAATGTAAACAGTCGTTAATAGCATCCTTGTTTCTCACAAATGAATAAATTAACTTACTTGTCTGAACTCTCAGTTTTGTGCCCGAACCAAGAAGGAGTTTCTCATACGTATTCACACATTGAGAAGCCCAGTTACATAAACTCTGAGATCAGTGACAACAATTTCCTCAGGAACTGTTCCATGTATGTTTTAAAGTTTATAGACAATCAGTACATCTCTAGTAAGTCTAACTTTTTTCTCAAAAGGAATTTACTTGAAGAGTGAAAAATTCTATGTCCAACTATAAAACAATGATCACAAGAAAAAAATGCTAATTCAATTGGAAGAGTCAGAAAATTAAACATAATTTCATACATAAAAATAAAGTCACTTACAGGGTTGAACTATCAGTTTCGTGCCTGAACCAAAGATGAGCTTGTTCCCATAACCATTCACACAGTGAGAAATCCAGGAACACAAACCCTGAGAGGAACTCTGAGTTTAGGAACAGAAATATTTAGTTGTATATGTAATTTATCAAATCATTTGTTAAGAATGGATAATATGGAACTTCTCTAATTTAACTTTTTGCTTATTTTGCTTTGAATTCTGACACACCGTACAGTTGTTGTACACTTTACTAAGGTTTTAGAATTTGTATATTTTGGATGTTTTCCTTCCACTCGTCTGAAAGGAGACAGAAATAGCCCAAAGGCTCAAAACTGACCAGTGCATGAAAATACAGTGTTTTTTTGCCCGTAGTAAATACATGTACATTTATAATAATCATTCCACTTACTGTTCTCCACGATTAGTTTGATGCCTTCCCCAAAAGTTAGTTTCCAGCTTCCCGTCCCAGTCACACAGTATTTATGCGCTTAACAAAAACTTCATGGCGAAGAGGCTAAAAATTTCAATCATAACATCTGCAAACTGCTCACTGTCACTGATACTTTAAATCTAAGGATAAGGTGTCTGCATGTGCGTTTGGTTGTATAATAATTAATGCAGATAAAATGTCCACAATTCTGTTTCGTTTATGCTGAATCTGAAAAAGCTGCACTGTAGTATGTGTGCTTTTTTCTGTCATAACTCTTAATACTCACTGCTTTCCACTGTTAGTTTAGTCCCTTTTCCAAAAACCAGCCTTCTGTCTCCTGAAGTAGTCACACAGTGAATCTGATCTGAACAATAACTATTTCACCATCAGATCACACAAACTGCAACTGGCTTCATGCCATGCAATGCTATAATCTTTTTTTTTTCTTTTGTGTAACATTCCTCAATTTCATTTTTAATCTTGTTTTTTTAAAAATTTAGAGATGGATTTTTTGCGATTCATTGGTATCTAAATCAATTTTTAAACACACCATGCTGCGTCAGTCACTTGTAAAAGCCTTTTGAATTGTATTTCATATATTTGGAAAGTTTTATATAAATAAAGTTTGATTGATCTGCAATGCTAACCCCAATATCAATTCTAATACTTCATTGGAAAAGTAATTTAAAGCCCTTAATATACAAAAACACATCATCTGCAAATTGTCGAACTTTTAGATGCAACATTTGGACTTAAGTGTAATAATTTGTTGTTTAAGCGCATTAACAGAGTGGCAAACATGAAAAAAAATAACAATTACAGCTAATATGTGTGTTTTTGTTCATGTGCAATATTTGTATTCTGTATACTCACTGCTCTCTACAGTCAGTTTGGTCCCTTTTCCAAAAATGATCTTCACGTTTCCAGAAAGAGCCACACAGTGAATGTGAACTGAACGATAACTCGTACACATATAAGACTAATTAACATGACTACAAATTGAATGTTTTGTGCAGAAATGTTTGTAAAGTAAGTTTCAAGCTTTAAATGAACGTTGTTTTTGAAATTTTACAGAGAGGTGCATTAATTGTGGTCTCAAAGGTCTTGTCACATTTACTGACAAGAAAAATCACATTTAATCCCAAATTATTAGGAATAGTTTGGGGCATTTGATTACATCATTTATATAGCTTTGTAAAAAATATGTTAGAAATTACAAGAATAGTGTCTTAGTATAATAATTCCAAAATATGAATACAATGCGTCTCTAAAATGGCATTTTGCAAGGCAGAAATTAAAGTGTTTTTAGATTAGATGTAAGGTTTTAAATGAAATACATAAAACCAACGATCTTTAATCAAATTCTAAGAAGTATTATTATATTTAATTAACTTACTGGAGTCGACTATAAGTTTGATGCCAGATCCAAAGGTGAGTTTCGATGCTCCAGAGTACGTCACACTGTGAACACTCTGAGCACGCAAACCCACAGGTGGAAGGCGAACAGGACTGAATGTGTTAATTAAATGAGCAAACTCAAATTGTCAGAATTCTGTTTGAGGGAAGTAAATCACATTGATCTTACTTGACATATACTCATATTTACAGCAACACGTTTGAAAATCATTTTAGAGGATTAATTAAAATACTCACTGGTTCCTACAGTGAGTTTGGTTCCTTCTCCAAAAATCAGTTTATTGCCTCCCCATCCAGCTCTGAGCTGAACAACTGCTGTACGGACTGTTTGACTGTTTTTCAGCAGTATTTTTGCTTTTTAACAACAAGTTAGAACATGTGACTTTTGCTGTTTTCAAATGATAAATTTAGTTGATTTTCTGCAAATAACTTCCTTTTTTTCTGAATGTCATTTTTGCAATTTGGATTTTGATGTGTATAAAGTGCCAAAGCTGCACATGAAATGTACGTTTTATGTGCTACCTTATTCAGTTTAAGTTTTTATATTTGTATTTTAGCTTCCAGTTAGTGATCGGAGTACACCTACAGCTTTTCTTTGATACTAAGTATCAAGATGATACGATGATTAAGCTTTTAATTATAACAAACATATTCACTCAAGAAGCTGCAATCAGAGAATGTAGACTTTCTTTAAAGAAGTTACTCAAACCAGCTAATCAATTATCAAAACTGTTGGAGGTAGATTTGATAATTGTCAGCCACTTGAATAATAACTGCAGCTCTATAAAATAAGAGTTTATATGTATATAAATGTACCTACTGGAGCCAACGATGAGTTTGATGCCAGAACCAAAGATGAGTTTAGCAACTCCAGAGCTAGTCACACTCTGACAAACCCAACAACATAAACTCAGTGAAGACTACATGTATTGGTTTGTCTGATTCATATAAACTCAGACTAGTTTGAAGGAGTTGGAAACGGAAACAAAACATTTAAAATTAAAACTAACAGCGGTAACATTGCAAGGTGAGATTAAGAAAAATGTACACAGAGATGTGTTCAAAATTTCAGCTCTACACACCAAAAACAAGGTTTCAGTTAAGATTTGACACCTGATCTTTAACTTATTACTGCAACATCTCTGTGTTATTCTGAACTTAGTATACATGTCATTACGCAAGAAAACAGTTATTGCAGTGAAAGTTAGCTAATAAAGTAACACTAAGTACAATTTGATAAATGTGATGCTTGTGTTTTTTATTTAGAAATCAACAGGTGACTTTAGCCGACGTATGTTTGCAGAAGAAATTAATATAAGATCCGTTCACTAAAATTAGAAAAACTCTGCAACTTTTCATCATATAGAAGAACAGTCCCAGCTCAACACTTTGACCCTAAGGACATTAAGGTTAATGATTTATGTCCTTATGGACATTCATAACAATATTTAGACACTAATTAAATTGATACTCACTGTCCTCAATGGTTAGTTTAACTCCTTTTCCAAATAATATTTTCCAGCTTTCTCCCCCTGCACCAGTCACACAGTTTTTCAACTCAGGACAATAACTGATGTGCAACAGATGTAAGAACATCATCTGCAAAGTGTTGTGTATTTGCCTTTACAGTTAACTGATTGCCACAGTGTCTGAAAATGACAACATTAACACTACAACCTCCATCTCAAAAAAGATTGACGCAACATTATTTTAGCTGTCTTCTAGGAGGCCTGGACAAGTGTTTTTCAAAATTACAGATACCAAACCATGCCAAAAACATGTTAATTTATGTCACGTAAAAATAAGTAAACTGTTAATACTCACTGGTTTCCACTAGTAGTTTGGTTCCCTCTCCAAAATAGAGTTTAAAGTTTCCTCCCCCACCAGTCACACAGTGGATCTGACCTGAACAATTACTGCTCCTGCTTCAGTTACCACCAAATATTGTGTTAGCCGACAATACAGGTAAAAACGAATGAGTAAAAACAGTTTAAATAATAATTTAAAATACTGGCCCTGAGCCGAAACGTGTCTGTTGAATAGATCATTAACATATGCGTGCCTGTTATAATGCACCTTTAGATTTCACTGTCTTGGTATTTTTGGCCATAAAAATTAAACAGACTTGGTAAAACTGCTGCATTTTGATGCTTTTGGATTGAAAATGTTTTCAAGTGTTTGACTTTAAGCTGTATTAATACAATTACATGATAATTACCACCTGATACTCACTAGTTTCTAGTATTAGTTTGGTGCCTTCTCCAAATTTCAGTTTGTAGTTTCCTGATCCACCAGTCACACAGTAGATGCATCTTCAACAATAACTGCATGTACTGCTCAAACCACACCAGCAGAGTTAATTAACTATCAGGATGTAAACCAGTAAAAATTTTTACATGTTTTTAGGTTTTGCAATAAAACATGGAGAGAACTTGACGTCAAATAACAGCTTCACAGATACTCACTGGTTTCTACTATAACTTTGCTTCCTTCTCCAAATGTCAGCTTGTAATTTCCTGATCCAAGAGTCACACAGCAGATTTGAGCCCAACAATAATTGACTGCCACTGCTTTAATATGCGTAACACATAGTGAGTTAATTATACTCTATCAAGAAAAGTGCTGCAAATGTTTTCTACTAGATCACTTTGTTTGGGTTCACTTCTATAAGAAAGGTGTGGCTGGTGTAGATTAACTTTAATAGGCTTCTCTGTATCTGTTATGTCTGGATCTGGAATTATAGCATCAAATAAAAGTAAAATGAAGAAATTTAAACTCAGATTTAATAAAAATATTTTAACTTACTTGACTCAATGATGAGTTTTGTGCCTGAACCAAAGATGAGTTTGTCTGTACCGGAGCGAGTCACACTCTGACAAACACAGCGACACTAATTGTCACAACTGCACATTTTTTACAACCAAGGACAAACTTTACTTTATTTTTATTTATTTTTTTATCAAATTACAAAATGGGAAATTGGCATGAAATGGTTAAACACAATATGTGAGAGAAGTATTGTCAAACTAAAAGCCATTCATTCCATCTAACTTTTATGTGATATTTTTATTTTACAATGTTGCCATTTACATTTACTTTTATCAATCTTATTATTGTATTCTCTTTTATTTTGTTAACTTTTCACAGTTTATTATAATATGGTTTCTCAAATTCAGCGTATTATTTCATACTTTATTTTTTTTTTCCTTTTCAGGGGTTGTATTGTCATTGTAATTTGAACTATCCATCTCTAATCGTGTTGTAGTTAGTAGTTTTCCATTTTTATTTCCATTATTAACATTCTGTGTTTTGTTTCAAGCACTTTGAACGGCTTTAAGTTTGTTTGCAAAGTGATGTATAAACAGTTTGATTGATCGGTAACACTAAAATCAAAATCAATTCAGTTATTTCACTGCAGTTAAAGCCTTGAACAGACAGAATCACATCATCTGCAAATTGTTTTAGATGCAACATAAGGTGTGAAATTTTTCATGTTTTATCTCTTCAACAGCATGAAAACATTATGTGTGCCTTATTTATGTGCTATAATATGTGTGTTTTGGTTACTCACTGCTCTCTACAATTAGTTTGATCCCATTTCCAAACAAAATTTTCCAGTTGCCAGACGTAGTCACACAGTAAATACAACCTGAACAACAACTCATGCGGATTTTAAAAATTAACATGACCACAGACTGAATGTGTCTTGCATAAATGTGTTTTAGAAAAAGGCTTTCAAGCTTATCTTTAGTGTTGTTTTTGACTTTTTTTTAACATAGAAGTGCGTTATTGTTGTCTCAATGACCAGGTGATTCTACAAACATAAACTTACTTGATGCACATGGGCACTTTAATACAGATGTAAAATTAAAGATATAAAACCTGCAGTCTCTACAGTAGTTTGAAGTTAAAATTATACTCACTGGATTCAACAGTCAACTGTATTCCTTCGCCAAAAAGCATTTTTGTGTTTCCAGTTCCAGTCACACAGTGTTTCAGCCTACAACAGTAACTACACTAGGCTCATTCAGATGATATTTTACTAGATTAAAAAATAGCTGTTTGTTGTCTGTTCTTGGGTTTAGAAAATCCTAAAAAGAATCTTATTATTCCAAATCTTAAATAGTTAATTTCCCCTAAAAGGGACCATCTAAATGTCAATATTTCACATTTCTTTAATGTTATGTTCAGTCTGATGTAGTTGGCATCTTAGTGAACTTTGAAATTTCTGCTACAGTTTTTAATAATAGTTATGTGAAACAAATCAGTGCATGATAAATGTTCTAACATCACTGCAGTTAGGTTAAGAACTTTGATGTTGTTGGCATGACAACGCATGACAAATAATGGCTATAAGTAAGACAGTATTATTCTTAATATAAATGTCTGAACCACTTTGCTGTCAGATTTACAGAATATAACAAGAATTTTTACGAACTTACTGGCATTAACGTGGAGTTTAGTGCCTCCTCCAAAAATGATCTTGTTAGCATTCACACAGTCTAAAGAGTCAGTACGCAAACCTCACCGAGTGAGTTCTGCAGCAAACAGCACACAAAGTCACAAAAACTGGATAAAACTCAGGACAGCACACGTATGGATGAGTTTTTGAATCCAAACACGGGAAGTAAACACTGAAAATAGTGTGAAATGTCAGCTAATGTTTCAGTTTGCTTCTGGCCAGCTATTTTTTTCTTTTGAATGTTCATACTGAGAACACATTTCAAAATCGTCACTGCAAGACAACTGGCTTCAGACTTTAGTGTTTTCATTCAGAAACTGGATTAGAATTTTCAGCTTGTTTTTTCTTTTGAGATTTTTCAAACATTAAACATTAACATTGAACTTACGTGACTGAACATTCAGTATCATTCCTCGAGGGAACAGCAGTTAATTCACAGTCTGACAACATTTTTGTCAGATGGTTAAAAACTCCACGATACGAGAGAAACCAAACAGTTGCAGGTTTGAATTACGTTAAAGACACCAACAAAAAACTTACAACACGATGCAGAGAAAAATGTCTAGAAGTGCTAGAAAAGTACAACTACAGAAAAACAATCAAATTGACAGATGAACAATGGGGATATTCATTAATTGCACTCCTAATAACAACTTTGGTTCTTTCCTTACACAGTAACTTTTTCTTCATTTTGCTGTCGTCTACATTTTTTAAGTAAAATTTATTGCATCTCTAAAATGCTTCATAATAATAGTGTTCATAATAAATATCTGTACTTACTGGTTTCAATTTTTAATTTGGTTCCGCTTCCAAATATGATCCTAAATTGATTTCCAGAAGTCACACAACGTGAAGCACCATAACATAAAGTGACCAACTGAACCAAAAGACTTTTGAAACATTATCTTAAGATTAATGATCCAGATTTTCAAACATCTGCATTCAGATTTATTGTTATAGATTTTAAAATCAAATTGATGAAGTTGATCTTTTGGTTTGTTGGGTTGTTTTAAATCTTTGGATGAAGTCAAAACTACGGCATCATCCCAAATTCTGAAGAGCCTTTTACAATGATGAAGTCAATTACTGTCAAAGTTTCTTTTGAGCCCCATTATAATAATAATATAGATTTTCATCAGCACTTACTGGGTTCAATGGTTAACCTGGTTCCTCTTCCAAATATTATCTTATTTCCACCTCCAGCATTCACACAGCATGGAGCTCCATAACACAAACTCAGACTGAACCAAACTCCATTTAGAAAACTACAACTTTTACAATAGTGTCCGTCCACTTATAAGGTCACGGTTTTCATAAAAAAGGGATTATTAGAGAGACATTACATTGTAATATAGAATAGATATGAATTTTAACATTTACTGTTAAGCCAATATGCTGCACAATGTACTTCTGTAAAATGTCCTTTTATAGTTGATCCTTATCAATAATATTTAATGAGTTTATAGCTACTTACTGGATTCAATGGTTAATCTGGTTCCACTTCCAAAGATTATCTTATCGGCAAGATTCACACAGCATGAGGCTCCATAACACAAACTCAGTCGCGATAAACTGTACCAAACCCTATTTAGAAAACCATCATTTTTTCATGTAAGACTTTTGTTGAATGACTAAATTAATTCTAATTACATCTGACATCAACTTTAAATCAAATTGATCTGATTTAGACAATTTATTCCTCTCTTAAAGTCTTTGTTTATACATGTGAATGTTTACTTCTCAGTTCCTTAAATAAATAAAAACGATTGTGCTTTTGTCAGTGGATGAAAATCAAATTAAGTAATTCAAACTCCATTTAAATAACATTTACAACGGGAACTTAGTAATTTAAATATTTCTATGAACACTATTGAATTGGATTTTAAAAATGCTCCATGTAAATATTATTGTGTGTATCTCTACTTACTGGGTTCAATAGTTAATCTGGTTCCGCTGCCAAAGATGATCTTTTGACCAACATTCACACAGCAGGAAGCTCCATAACGCAAACCCTGACTGAACCAAACTCCATTCAGAAAACAGTAAATTTTACAATAAGAGATTTCTGTCTACTTAATGTCACAATTTTCATTAAAGATAAGGATTGGTAACATATATTAGTCTGATTTTCTGAGTTCTGAGTATGGAAGTTGTGACAACATGAAGCTGAAGAGTCGAATGTTCTGGTTTGTAGTATTTCAGTTAAAGAATTTGCTTTTAAAGATGGTGCATATTAAACATTTCTGATCAGTCAGTACTTACTTGGTTCAACAGTTAATCTGGTTCCACTTCCAAAAATAAGCTTAGTTCCCCCTCCAGCAGTCACACAACATGAAGCTCCATAACACAAACTGAGCTCCAATCAGAAAATCCTTATTTTTACATTTAAGAATTTTGACTCCAATAACAAGCTCCAATAGCAACAACAGTGAAGATTATTAATATACATATTACAAGACTGAGAATTCTGGCTAAATGCTGTCATTTAATTATAATTATTTACTGCACAGCTGAGAAGTTGCACTAACTCTATGTATGTAAAACATTGTTTAAGGCGCTTTTAAAGATGCTTCAAAAAAAATAATAATGTGCATATCTTTACTTACTGGGTTCAATGGTTAATCTGGTTCCACTTCCAAAAATTAGCTTAGCTGCACTTCCAGCATTCACACAACATCAAGCTTCATAACACAAACTCTGACTGAACCAAAGCCCATTTAGAAAACTGTAATTCTTACATCAGAGATTTCTGTCGACTGAAAGTTCACAATTTTCATAAAAATAAGGATTATTAATCCATATCGCAAGACTGAGACTTTTGTTGAAATGCTGACATGGCATTTCAATTTAAATATAACATTTAATGTATTGCTGAGAATTGTACTGAAGGTATGCATTTCTGTAAAACATGCTTTTAAAGACACTCCATGTAAATAATATTCAATGTGTGTATCTTTACTTACTGGACTCAATGGTTAATCTGGTTCCACTTCCAAAGATGAGCTTATTTACAGCTCCAACATTCACACAACATGAAGCTCCATAGCACAAACTCAGCAGTGACCAACTGAACCAAACTCCATTTAGAAAAAATGTGATTTTAATATTTAAGATTTGAACCTACTTAAAATGGCACTATTTTCATTTTTAAAAAGTAAAAATACAGTATGGACAGTAAATAGATTAGTTTTCGTCAATGCATTGATGTTTCAGCTATTGTATTCATTATGATTCAAACAAGTGAAGTTATCATTATAATAAAATTCAGTCTATTAAGGGACGACTCTTCACTTTTGTGTGGCACAAAGTGTTCTAGAGAAAGATGTGACAACACAAAGGGGGATTTTACTAACCTGAAGAATCAACTATTCTGGTTTTGCATGTATTTCAGTTTAAAAAAAACTGCCTTTAAAGAGGTTGCATATAAAACATTTATTATCAGTCAGTACTTACTGGGTTCAACGGTTAATCTGGTTCCACTTCCAAAGATGAGCTTATTTCTACCTCCAGCATTCACACAACACGAAGCTCCATAGCACAAACTCTGACTGAACCAAACTTCATTTAGAAAAGTGTATCTTTTACATGTGAGATTTTTGTCTACTTAAATGTCAGTTTTCATAATAAACAATGATTACTTAATATATTGTATGCAACAAGAGAATATTTACTGTATAGCTGATATGTTGCACTACCCATATGCATTTGTGTAAAACACTGCACTATGTGCTTTTAAAAATCCTCTGTTTAAATAACGTTTAATGTGTTTATAGCTACTTACTGGATTCAATGGTTAATTTGGTTCCACTGCCAAAGATGATCCTATTTGCTGCTGCAACATTCACACAACATGAGCCTCCATAACACAAACTTAGCCATGACAAACTGAACCAAACTCCATTTAGGAAAACAAAATTTTTACATTTGGGACTCTTGTGGAAATATTAAATTCATCCACTAGTATATAAATAAATGGTTTAAGCAAATAAAATTACAAAAAATAATTTATTCTTCTTGTAGAATCTTCATTATTACATTTGATTGATGAGTTTTTTGGTTTTAAAATAAATATGGATATGAAAACACCAAGACTGTGATATGTATGTACATTAGAGATCATGAGCAGTAGTATTGTTGTTGCTTTGCTGAATCAAACTTTACATGTGCATCTGGGATTTTTGCTCGAATGCCAACATTGTAATTGGCTGCTTAATGGTTCATATTAAATGCAAATTTTAATATTTACTGTACATCTGAGATGCTGCACTAACTACATATATCTGTAAAACAAAAAAATATGCTTTTCAAGATGTCTGTTATCAGAACTTACTGGGTTCAACGATTAATCTGGTTCCACTTCCAAAGATGAGCTTCGTTATGCCTCCAGTATTCACACACCATTAAGCTCCATGACACAAACTCGGCCATGACAAACTGAATCAAAATCCATTTAAAAAAATGCTATTTTTATATTAAGGCTTAAATAATCACTATTTTCATTAGAAATAACTAAAAACCAAATAATCCATTAAATTGGTGCCCCATGTGAGGCATTTATGAACAATTTTAGTACTTCTTGCATTTGTCAGTGGTTGATTTGGTCCCACTTTTACCAGTCGTCAGGTCTGTTTAACACATTTATCACATGTTAAACACCTTTATATTTAGAGAATTTATAAATGGGTCTAATTTCAGATATTTCATCTACTTGTTCTTTGTTGCAATTTACTTGTAAAAATACAATGGCACTAATGAGGAAAAGGTCTTCTTGATGCATTTATGGCTTTAGGATTCATACAACTCAGTACTGACAATATTTTTAATTTAAATCACTATGTTGCACTTACTGGGTTCAACGGTTAATCTGGTTCCACTTCCAAAGACCATCTTGTTTCCAGTATTCACACAGCATGAAGCTCCATAACACAAACTCAGTAGTGATGAACTGAACCAGACTCCATTTATAAAAATGAATATTTTACATTTGAGATTTCTCTAAAAGATACAGTATAGTCACATTAATTAATTAAGCTATTTTCTTTTTTAAATCATAATTGTGACCATCAAGCTGTTCACCCATTTAAATGTCCAGCTTTTGTCTTATTATTTATATTGTGGTTTTCTGTGGCAACAAAAGTTTGTTTTCATAAATGCCTTGTTTAAATTTTTATTTTAGTGACACTATTGTTGTTTAGAGTTTTTTCTGTTTTCTTAAGTATACCTTTATTAAATAAAGTATACAGTAGAGATCCTCTCAGCTGTATTCTTTTAAATATACTCCACACTAAAAATATTTATGATCAAAATCAGCACTTACTGGATTCAATAAACTGGCATTTCTGTAACAGGGCTTGTGCTGAAATTAATTTTTCATTTAAATATTCACGTCATTTTAAAAAATGAAATTATATCAGATTTCAAATATGTTATTTAGTTTCTCTACTATAATCAACATTTTGTATTTTAGATTTCACCTAAATGATTACTTTTCATTTAGAACAACAAGCTGCTTTATTCATTTATTTCAAGGAATTGCCCACTGTAATATACAATATATCATAAATTGAACAGAACTTTATGATTAATACTCACTGGGTTCAACAATTAGTCTGGTTCCACTGCCAAAGACGATCCTATTTCCACCTCCAGTAGTCACACAACACGAAGCTCCACAACACAAACTCAGCAGTGACCAGATGAGCCAAACTCTTCCACTGACATTTAAATCGACATTTCTCATTCCTCTAGTAAAATCCTTGTTTTTATGTTTGACTGATTGCTTTTCAAAATAAATATAAATGCGAATAAATGAAGACTGTGACGTGCGTATACTAGAGATGCTGAACAGTTTAGTTTCTGATTTTGTTGCTTAGTTCACAACTTGAAAATGACATTATCATTCAGACTACTGGGGTTTTAGTGTTTAAAAAGTTGACATTGTGGAGACACACATTTCTCAATGGGATATTGAAATATTTCCTGCCTTGTGCTGATTTTACAAGCCTGGAAAGTCAAATTAATTCATTCAAAATATTACATTTACGACTAAGACTTTTGCTTGAATGCTGATACTGCAATGAGCTGCTTAGTTTTTTAGATTAACTGCAAACTTAAACATTTAGGGTTGAGAAGTAGCACTAACTGCACATATTTCTGTAAAACACTAGATATATTTACTGTGTGTTTCTCTACTTACTGGGTTCGACAGTTAATCTGGTTCCATTGCCAAAGAAGATCTTAGTGCCCGCATTCACACAACACGAAGCCCCATCACACAAACTGACTGAACCAGACTTCATTCAGAAAAACACAACGTAGACATTTCTGTCTACCTAAAGGTCACTATTTTCATTCAAAAATAAAGACTATTAATCTATATATATGACGTGACGACATAATGCCTATTTGACCGACCTGAGAGGTCAACTACTGCGCTTTTGTCTATATTTCAGTGAAAGAAAATGACTTTGAGGATGCTGCACACAAAACATCTTTGCTCTACATCAGTTTTAAACATGTCAAACCAGTTTGGACAAGTTTTATCTTATCGCACTTTGATTTTAAGAATATAATATTTATGATTAATATCAGAACTTACTGGTTTCAACGGTTAATCTGGTTCCACTTCCAAAGATCAGCTTACCAACACCTCCAGCATTCACACAGCATGAAGCTCCACAACACAAACTCAGCAGTAATCAACCGAACCAGACTCCATTTAGAAAAACGTACATTTTATACATTTCAGACTTTTTTTCTAAAAGATTCCATCATAGTGACATTAATTGAGCTACTGTTTCTGTTTTATGAAGTAATAAATGTGATCATCGAGCTGTTTAGTCATTACAATTGTCTTATTATTTATATTGTGGTTTTGTGTGTCAATATAAGTTTGCTTTTATGGATTCATCATTTAAATATTAATTTTACAGTGACACTTTTGTTTGAATCAGTTCTTTAAAAGTATATTTTTGACAAGTTCTACAGAATAAATTGGCGATAAATTATAATATTTGGTGTATGGTAGAGATGCGAGAAATGTGTATGCATTTCTGATTTTATGATTCACATAAATAAAACAAGTTTTCTTTTAAATATATTCCACACTAATAATGTTTATGATCAATATCAGCACTTACTGGGTTCAACGATTAGTCTGGTTCCACTTCCAAAGATCATCTTATTTGCATTGCTAGTCACACAACATGAAGCTCTGTAACACAAACTCAGCAGAGACCAGATGAACCAAACTCCATTCAGAAAAATGCTATTTTTACATTAGAAATACCTAAAAACAAATAATGATTATTGTGATGATATTAAAGACTCTCTGCTGATTACTAGCCTTCAGAATCTTTCTGTTTCTTCCCCTGAATGCTGAATCAAATAATTTAATCTAAATAATTTAGATTACGAACCTGAAAAAGTCCAATGAATGAATGATCCATCCTCGTCTGCTCAAAAATTAGTCGATAAATGAACATTTATCATCAATTTATAAGAAATGATCATTATAATATCTATAGTCACTGGTGCCCCATGTGACACATTTATGATCAATTTCACTTTGTCCAGGCTTCATGTGTACTTAAACATTTATCACACGTTCAACAGCTCTTCATATTTAAAGAACTTCATACAAACAAATGGAATTTTTGGATATTTTATCTGCTTTTTCTTTGTTGCAATTTACTTTTAAAAATAAAATTTCTCAAAAACGACGCTTATGAGAAAAAAACACATCTTTTTTATTTGTTTCTACTTTAAGGAGTTATACAACTAAGACAAGCTTGCTCCTAAAGATGCTCAACACTCATAATATTTAGAATTTAAAACATTATATTGCACTTACTGGGTTCAATGGTTAGTCTGGTTCCACTTCCAAAGAACATCTTATATCCAGCATTCACACAACATGAAGCTCTATAACATAAACTAAGCAGTGAAGGACTGAACCAGACTCCGTTTAAAAAAAAAACATTTTACATTTGAGGTTTTTCTAAGGGATTCCATCATAGTCACACATGTTTTAGTCATTTTTAAAAGTATGTTTTCATCATATTATTAAAGTATTAAAGCATAATATTTGCTGTACAGTAGAGATGCTGTCAGCTGACGGTGATGAGAAAATGTGGATGTATTTATGATTTTATAATTTATATGAATAAAACGAGTTTGTTTTTTTTTTTTGTTTTTTTTTTTAAAAATATGTTCCACACTAATATTTATCATCTATATCAGCACTTACTGGGTTCAACGGTTAATCTGGTTCCACTTCCAAAGAAGATCTTATATCCACTGCTAGAAGTCACACAACATGAAACCTCTCAGCACAAACTCTGCAGAGACCAGATGAACCAAACTCCATTCAGAAAAACATAATTCTTACATTTTGACTTTTCATGAATGAATAAATTCTTTGACAGGCATTTACATCAGCATTTTAGTCAAATAAAAATTTTATAGCGATTCATGTCTTTGGTAAAATCCTTGTTTTTAAATTTGATTAATCTCTTTTTAAAAATAAATAGAAATTCAAATATATTACGACTGATATTCACCTACATTAGAGATTTTCTGCCTTGTGCAGTCAGAGTAATTAGTTCAGACCACTGGGATTTTTGCTTGATTGGTGCCATTGCAATGTGCTGTTTAGTAATTTAGATTTATTGCAAATTTTAATGTTTATAATGTGTAATGATGCAGCAGTAACTTTACATATTTCTGTAAAACACAAGATGTGCTTTTCAAGACGTCCCATATAAATATTATTCATTGTGTGTTTCTCTACTTACTGGGTTCAACAGTTAATCTGGTTCCACTGCTAAAGAAAATCTTGTTTCCAGCATTCACACAGCATGAAGCTCCATAACACAAACTAGAAAAACCAAACTATTACTCTACACGTCTGTCTACCTGAAGATCCCCATTTTCTTCAAAGACAAATATTTTAATGTGTGTAACGAATAAAGAATAAATGTTAATATGATTTAGACAAGTTATTGCAGTTACAATCAAACAACTTAAATCACTCGTTTCATACAAAGCTATTTTCTGAGTGACTGACATTGTGGAGGAAGACATGACAACATACTGTAGATTTTAGGAATCTGAAGAGTCAAATATTCTGTGTTTGTATTTCAGGTAAAGAAAATGCCTTTAAAGATGTTGTACATAATACATGTTTGCTCAATGTCAGAACTTACTGGGTTCAACGGTAAATCTGGTTCCACTTCCAAAGAACATCTTGCCAAAGCTTCCAGTATTCACACAGCATGAAGCTCCACAGCACAAACTCAGCAGTAATGAACTGAACCAGACTCCATTTAGAAAAATGTACATTTTACATTTCAGATTTTTTTCTAAAAGATTCCATCTTATTCACATTAATTAAGCTACTTTCTTTGTTTTATGAAGTAATAAATGTGATCAACAAGCAGTTGCATTAGCATTACAGCCGTCTTAAAATTAATATTGTGCTTTTGTGAGGCAATAAAAATTTGCTTTTATGGATTCCTCACTTAAATATTAATTTTACAGTGAGACTTTTGTTTAAATCAGTTATTTAAAGGATTATATTTATCAAATTGTAAGTAATAAATTGGCAATGAAGTATAATATTTGCTGTACAGTAAAGATGCTGTCAGCTGACGGTGATGGAAAATGTGTTTGTATTTACAAGTTTCAGATTAATAAATAAAACAAGTTTTCTTTTAAATATATGCCACACTAATAATATTTATGATCAATATCAGCACTTACTGGGTTCAACGGTTAATCTGGTTCCACTTCCAAAGATGACCTTATTTACATTGTTAGTAGTCACACAACACGAAGTTCCATAACACAAACTCAGCAGTGACCAGATGAACCAAACTCCATGTAGAAAAATGCCATTTTTACACTAAGGCTTCTCTCCATTTAAAGAAGTCACCATTTTCATTAGAAATACCAAAAACAAATAATGATTATTTACGGTACAGCAGACTCTGAACTAAATGTTGTGATGATATGAAAGACTTTTTGCTGATTACTAGCCTTCAGTTTAGAATCTTTCTGTTTCTTCCCCTGAATGCTGAATCATTTCTAAATAATTCAGTTTACGAGCCTGAAAAGTCTAATGAATGATTTTCATTGTCTGCTCAATAATTTGTTGATGAATGAATGCTAATCATTAATTTATAAGAAATGATCATTATAATATCTACAGTCACTGGTGTCCCATGTGACACATTTATGATCAATTTCACTTTGTCCCTTCTCAGTTAAACATTTATCACACGTTCGACACGTCTTCATACAACCAAATGTGATTTTCGGATATTTTATCTTATTTTTCTTTGTTGCGATTTACTTTTAAAGATATAATTTTTCAAAAACGATGCTAATGAGAAACAAACTTCTTTTTTATTTGTTTATGGCTTTAGGATTCATATAGCTAAGACAAACTTGCTTCTAAAGATGCTCAACACTAATAATATTTATCATTTAAATCATTATGTTGCACTTACTGGGTTCAACGGTTAATTTGGTTCCACTTCCAAAGAACATCTTATATCCAGTAGTCACACAACATGAAGCTCCATAGCACAAACTAAGTAGTGATGAACTGAACCAGACTCCATGAACATGAAAATGAACATTTTACATTTGAGATTTTCTAAAGGATTCCATCATAGTCACACATGTTTGAATCATTTTTTTGAAAAGTATACTTTCAGATTAATAAAGTATAATATTTGCTGTACAGTAGAGAGGCTTTAAACCGACAGTGATGACAAATTGTGAATGTATTTAATATTTTATCATTTATATGAATAAAACTAGTTTTTTTTTTTTTTTTTTTAAATATGCTCCACATTAATATTTATCATCTATATCAGCACTTACTGGGTTCAACGGTTAATCTGGTTCCACTTCCAAAGAAGATCTTAAATCCACTGTTAGTAGTCACACAACATGAAACCTCTCAGCACAAACTCAGCAAAGACCAGACGAACCGAGGTCCATTCAGAAAAACACAATATTTACATTAGGGACAGCATCTTAATCAAATGAAAATTGAATAAAATGATTAATTTCGTTTTTCAAATCCTCATTTTTAAATTTGACTAATTGCGTTTCAAAGTAAATACAAATGTGAATATATTACGACTGATATTTCCATATTTTAGAGATAGAACAATTTTAGTTTTTGATTTTGTTGCTTCATTCATGGCTTGAATAAAACAGTATCTTCCAGAATAAAACAACAATCTTTTAGTTTGTGGAAACTTGACATTGTGGAGACAAGCGTGTATCTCAGTGGTAGATTGAATTATTTTCTGCCTTGTGCAGTCAGTGTAATTAGTTCAGACGAATGGGATTTTTGTAAAACACAAAATGTGCTTTTCAAGACATCCCATATAAATATTATTCATTGTGTGTTTCTCTACTTACTGGGTTCAACAGTTAATCTGGTTCCACTGCCAAAGAGCATCCTATTTCCAACATTCACACAGCATGAAGCTCCATAACACAAACTGACTGAACAAGACTCCATTCAGAAAAACGTAACTATTACTCTACATATGTCTGTCTGCCTAAAAGTCTCCATTTTCTTTAAAGATAAATATTTTTAATGTGTATTACGAATAAAAAATAAATGTTGATATGACTGAGACAAGTTATCGCAGTTACGATCAGAAAAACAACTTTAAATCATTCTTGTCTCATACAAAGCTATTTTCTGAGTTGCTAACATTGTGTAGGAAGACATGACAACATACTACAGGTTTTAGTAATCTGAAGAGTCAAATATTCGGTCTGTGTTTGTATTTCAGGTAAAGAAAATGACTTTGAAGACACTGAACATAAAACATTTTTGCTCTACATCAGAACTTACTTGGTTCAACGGTTAATCTGGTTCCACTTCCAAAGATGATCTTATAAACACCTCCAGTATTCACACAGCATAAAGCTCCATAACACAAACTCAGCAGCAACAAACTGAACCAAACTCCATTAAGAAAAGCGCTATTTTCACATTAAGGTTTCTATCCAGTTAAAGTAACCACTATTTTCATTAGAAATAACTAAAACCAAGTAATCAATTAAATTGGTGCCCCATGCGAGGCATTTATGACCAATTTTAGCCCTCATTGCAATTGTCAGTGGTTATTTGGTTCCACTTTTATCAGTCGTCAGGTCTATTTAAAACATTTATCACATGCTAAACACCTTTATATTTAGAGAACTTAATTTATAAGCAGGTCTAAATTTCAGATATTTCATCTACTTGTTCTTTGTTGCAGTTTACTTTCAAAAATAGCTTTTTTTTTTAAACGATGCTTGTGAAAAAAAGGCAATTTTTATGTGTTTATGGCTTTAGGATTCATACAACTAGGACAAGTTTGCTTCTAAAGATGCTCAACACTGATAATATTTATCATTTAAATCATTATGTTGCACTTACTGGGTTCAACGGTTAATCTGGTTCCACTTCCAAAGACCATCTTGTTTGCAGTATTCACACAACACAAAGCTCCATAACATAAACTCAGCAGTGATGAAGTAAACCAGACTCCAATCAGAAAAAACATTTTAAGGATTCCATCATAGTCACATTAATTATGCTACTTATTTTGAGTACTAATTGTGATCAACATTCATTAAAATCTCCAATTTTTGTCTTATTGCTAATACTATGTGTTTTTTGCTGCAATAAAAGTTTGTTTTTATTGATGCCTGATTTAAATATTGACTTTATAGTGAGATTTATTTGACACAGGTATATTTTTATCAAATTTTAGGTAATAAATTGGTGTTAAAGTATCATATTTGCTGACTAATAGAGATGCTTTCAATCATCGACAGTTAGAAAAGTTGTTGTATTTCTGATCTTATGATTAACATGAATATGTTTCTCTAAAGGTGCTCTATACTAATAATATTTATGATCAATATTAGCACTTACTGGGTTCAACAGTTAATCTGGTTCCACTTCCAAAGAAGATCTTATATCCACCTCCAGCATTCACACAACATGAAACCTCACAGCACAAACTCAGCAGAGACCAACTGAACCAAACTATATTAGACTTCACCTAAATGATTACTTTCCAATCACAACAAGAAGCCCCATTTTTAATTAATTGAAGTAATTGTCCACTGTAGTGTATAATGTATTTTAAATTTTACAGCAATGTATGATTAGCACTTACTGGGTTCAACAGTTAGTCTGGTTCCACTTCCAAAGATGATCCTATTTGTATTCACACAGCATTAAGCTCCACAACACAAACTTAGCGGTGATGAACTGAACCAAACTCCACTTAAAAAACATGCTTTTTACAACCAAGACTCCAACCAAGATGTCTCCAGACTCTACTTTTACACTAAATTAATACATGCAATTATTGTACATATTGTTTGCAGAGTTTTTAAATCCGTTTTTGCTGATGTTGTCAGAGCTCCCGAAAGGTTTATTCTCATCTTCGTGCAGATTTTATCACCTTAAATCAACTTTTTTATATACCTATTTTTTGGATTTTAAAATGTGCATCCCCTGATTTTTAAAGAATTTGTAAAAAGGATCAGCATGAGCACTTACTGGGTTCAACGATTAATCTGGTTCCACTCCCAAAGAATATCTTAAAGCCACCACCATCATTCACACAGCATGAAGCTCCACAACACAAACTGCAGACTCCATTTAGAAAAACCACCACCGAAAAATGCAGCTTAAACTTAAAACTGTAGTCTGATTCAACAGTTTGTTCCTATATAAGATAATCCTGTATAAGATCTACCAGATCAGTAATAATAAACAGACTTTCTTTTCACATACTTCCATTGTAAACTCTCATATTTCAGTTACATAAATTACACTAATTTGATTAAAAACAGATGAACATTACAAATCCTGTCATTACATTATTTCAATTGACTTCTTTAAGTCCTTGTTGTATGGGATTCTGCAAATTCTTGCTATTAACGCAAACATTTATGATCAATATCAGCACTTACTGGTTTTAATAGTTAATCTGCCTGCTCTTTTAAACCTCATTTGAACCATCCAAACTATTCACGCAATATAAATCTCCCTAACAAACTGAGATAATGGAGAACGGGACCAAACTCCATTTAGAAAAACATGAATTTTTACACTTGTGTGTTTTGCTAAATTGTTAAATGCCATTGCATTCACATAAATACGCAGTTATTTGATGAAAAGATCTATATCAGCACTTACTGGTTTCAATAGTTAATCTGGTTCCACTTCCAAAGATGATCTTGGTTTGAGTCACACAACATCACGCTCCACAACACAAACTGGATCAAACTTCATTTGGAAAAACATGATTCAAATTCCATGTTCATAAATACCCAGGCTTTTAACTGAGACTAAGCGTACATATGTTATAACTTAGATCTAAATTTACTGTACAGTTAAGATAATTGTTAATTTTAATCAACAATCTAATACTTGTTGATGTATTTGAATAACAAGATCACACATTTTAAATTGTACTTCCCGATTTTTAAATATGTTCTTTGCAAATAATATTCATGGTTAATATCAGCACTTACTGGGTTCTACGGTTAATCTGGTTCCACTTCCAAAGATCATCTTGTTTTGATTCACACAACATGAAGCTCCATAACACAAACTCAGACCCAGACTCCATTTAGAAAAATACAATTTTTACGTTTGAGATATTCCATCATCGTCACATTAATTAAGCTACTTTCTTCCATAAAAGTAATAACACTGACCAACATCCCAGCGTTCACTTAGTCCCGTTATTGCCTTAATTATATTGTGGTTTTGTTTGTGTTGCAGTAAAACATCTGGTTCTTAATGTTTTAATTCATTTAGCACCACAACAAAGATTCAGTAACAAACTCAGCTTCAACATACATACGGTTTGATTCACAACATTGAGATATTTTAAAGAAAGACTTGTTTTGCAGCAAGACTTTTGTCCAGATCAGAAAAAACAAAACATAGGTCGTTATTTTTTAGGAAAACTTTGATAATAAACTGACTTTAAAGAGTTATATTTGCTATAAACTGCCACTAATGAGAAATGCATATGCATTAATGATTTTATGACACATAAATAGAATAAGTTTGCTTTTAAAGATGCTCCACAGTAATAATCGTTATGATCTATATGAGCACTTACTGGGTTCAACGGTTAAACTGGTTCCACTTCCAAAGATCAGCTTCAGTCCTCCATCATTCACACAACATGAAGCTCCATAGCACAAACTCAGCAAAGACCAAATGAACCAAACTCCATTTAAAAAATATCATTTTTACAACCGAGACTTTTGGCTGCAATTAACTTAAATATTCACATTTCATTTTACAATGGCGACATACCTGAAATTAAATCATATGTAGCCGCCTGGTCCTTCTAAAACATATATCTGAGGCTTTTGCATGAATTTCAGATCAAAACAAAAAGCAATTCTCTACTGAAATGTACAAAATATTGTAAATTATATGTAAATTCAGACTTAGTACTCACTGGGTTCAACAATTAATCTGGTTCCACTTCCAAAAATGATCCTGAATCCACCTCCACTAGTCGCACAACATGAAAATCCACTACACAAACTCAGCCACGACCAACTGAACCAACGTCCATTTAAAAAACCCTGATTTTTACAATTTTTACATTATCCTGTAATTCTGAAATTCTGAACCATTTGTTGCCGTACAGTTTACGTCTGAATAAATTCCTTGTTCATGTGTATGGATATTATGACAAAGTGGAGAATCGCAATTCATTATTTTCCATTTTTGAGCCAAAAATCTCAAACAAAACGTTGGATCAGTCAGCAGCTTTCTATGTTCTTTAACCACTTTTCTGATTTTGCATAAACACATACATACAATATGAAAACACTTATTATCTGCACTTACTGTGTTCAATAATCAATCTGGCTCCACTTCCAAAGATTATCTTAGCTGCAGCACCGCCAGCATTCACACAACATGAAGCTCCATAACACAAACTCAACTGAGTGAAGAATTGAACCAGACTTCATTCAGACAAACTAAATGTTTGCATTTGTCTGTTAACAACAACATAGATCATAAATAATTTGTTTTTATATTGTCTCTATAGCAGACATATTGTTTCTACTAGATTACATCATATACAGCCAATGATTGGTCCAGTTCAGTTTGACTTTTATTCGTCAGTTTTGTCTATAATTATGTTTTTTGTGTGTTAATCTGTCTGTAAAGTTTTCTTTTAGAGCTGCATCTTCATAAAATATAAACGATCTCTGTCTTTACTTACTGGCTTCAATGATTAATCTGGCTCCACTTCCAAAAAAGATCTTATTCTGATTTCCAGTTGTCACACATCATGAAACTCCTCAACGAAAACTCAGTAGTGGCCGACAGAACCAAACTCCATTTAAAAAACCCTGATTTTTACATTTAAGACTTGGATTACCAGCACATTCGGACGGTTTATTATAAATTACCTTTAAATTCTGAAAAATCTGAAATATTTGTTGCCGTACAGTTTACTTCTTGATAAATTCTTTTTTTCATGTGTATGGCTAGTAAGACAAAGTTTAGTATCGCAATTCATTATTTTCCATTTTATGATGATTTTTAGCGAAAATCTCAAACAAAGCATTGAATCACTGTCAGCAGCTTTCTATGGTCTTTAACCACTTTTCTGATTTTGCATAAACACATGCAATATGAAAACACTTATAATCAGCACTTACTGTGTTCAATAATCAATCTGGCTCCACTTCCAAAGATTATCTTAGTTGCACCTCCACCAGCATTCACACAACACGAAGCTCCATAACACAAACTCAACAGAGTGAAGAACTGAACCAGACTTCACTTAGGAAAACTGAGTTTTTGCATTTGTCCATTAAAAACAACACAGATCATAAATAATTAGTACATTTTGATGTTGTGTCTACAGCAGACATTAGAATTGTTCCTACTGGATTACAGCCAATGATGAGTCCAGGTCAGTTTGAAATCATTTTTGTCCATTATTATGGTTTCATGTGTTTTCTCTTTAAGTTCCATCTATGTAAAATATTTTTAAAAATGCTGTGTCTCTACTTACTGGGTTCAATGATTAACCTGGTTCCACTCCCAAAGAAGATCTTATTTGTACTAGTCACACATCATGAAATTCCACAACACAAACTCAGCAGTGACCGACTGAACCAAACTCCATTTAAAAAATCCAGATTTTTACATTTGAGACTTAGATTACCACCACATTTTGACAGTTTATTATAAATTACCTTTAAATTCTGATATTCTGAAGTATTTGTTGCTGTACAGTTTACTTTCTAATGATTTTTTTTGTTCATGTGTATGGACATTATGACAAAGTAGAGAATCGCAATTCATTATTTTTCACTTTATGATCATTTTTGAGCCAAAAACCTCAAACAAGGCATTGGATCACTGTCAGCAGCTTTCTATGTTCTTTAACCACTTTTCTGATTTTGCATAAAGACATACACACAATATGAAAACACTTATTATCTGCACTTACTGTGTTCAATAATCAATCTGGCTCCACTTCCAAAGATTATCTTAGTTGCACCTCCAGCATTCACACAACATGAAGCTCCATAACACAAACTCAACAGTGTGAAGAACTGAACCAAACTTCATTCAGACAAACTAAATGTTTGCATTTGTCCATTAAAAACAAGTTTTATCATAAATAATATGTAAATTTTGATACTGTCTCTACAGCACACATCAGAATTGTTTGTACTGGATTACATTAAGCACAGCCAATGATGAGTTCTGTTCAGTTTGACTTTTAGAAATCATTTTTGTCCATTATTATGATTTTCTGTGTTTTCTTTTAAGTTCCATCAATGTAAAATATTAACAATCTGTGTCTTTACTTACTGGGTTCAATGATTAATCTGGTTCCACTTCCAAAGAAGATCTTATTCTGGTTTGCATTAGTCGCACAACATGAAACTCTTTAACGAAAACTCAGCCGTGACCGACTAAACCAAACTCTATTTAAAAAACCCTGATTTCTACATTTGAGACTTGGATAATCACCACATTATGACAGTTTATCATTAATTACTTTTAAATTCTGATATTTTGAACCATTTGTTGCTGTATATTTTACTTTCTAATGATTTTTTTTGTTCATGTGTATGGATATTATGACAAAGTAGATTATCACAATTCATTATTTTTCACTTTATGATCATTTTTGAGCCAAAAATCTCAAACGATGCATTAGATCAGTCAGCAGCTTTCTATGGTTTTTAACCAATTTTCTGATTTTGCATGAACACATACAATATGAAAACACTTATAATCAGCACTTACTGTGTTCAATAATCAATCTGGCTCCACTTCCAAAGATTATCTTAGTTGCACCTCCACCAGCATTCACACAACACGAAGCTCCATAACACAAACTCAACAGAGTGAAGAACTGAACCAATCTTCATTCAGACAAACTAAATGTTTGCATTTGTCCATTAAAAACAAGTTACATCATAAATAATATGTAAATTTTGATGTTGTCTCTACATTAGAACGGTTTGATTTATTTTACAAGGTTACATCACGTACAGCCAATGATGAATCCAGTTAAGTTTGAAATCATGTTATTTCATTATTATGGTTTTGTGTATTTTCTTTTAAAGCTCTATCTATATACAATATTAACAGTCTGTGTCTTTACTTACTGGGTTCAATGATTAATCTGGTTCCACTTCCAAAGAAGATCTTATTCTGATTGGCACCAGTTGTCACACAACATGAAGCTCCACAACATAAACTCAGTAGTGACCAACTGAACCAAACTCCATTTAAAAAACCCAGATTTTTACATTTGAGACTTCGATTACCACCATATTATGACAGTTTTTCATAAATTACTTTTAAATTCTTATATTCTGAACTATTTGCTGTCTTACACTTTACGTCTTCAGAAGTTTTTTGTCCATGTGTATGGATATTATGACAAAGTCTAGTATCGCAATTCATTATTTTTCATTTTATGATTATTTTTAGCGAAAGTCTCAAACAAAGCATTGAATCACTGTCAGCAGCTTTCTATGGTCTTTAACCACTTTTCTGATTTTGCATAAACACATGCAATATGGAAACACTTATTATCTGCACTTACTGTGTTCAATAATTAATCTGGCTCCATTTCCAAAGATTATCTTAGTTGCACCTCCACCAGTAGTCACACAACATGAAGCTCCATAACACAAACTCAACAGTGTGAAGAACTGAACCAGACTTCATTTAGAAAAACTGCATTTTTGCATTTGTCCATTAAAAACAACACAGATCATAAATAATTAGTACATTTTGACGTTGTCTCTACAGCAGACATTAGAACTGTTTGATTTATTCATCATATACAGCCAATGATGAGTTCAGTTCAGTTTGAAATCATTTTTGTCCATTATTATGGTTTTGTGTGTTTTCTTTTAAAGCTGCATCTATGTAAAATATTAACAGTCTGTGTCTCTACTTACTGGGTTCAATGATTAATGTGGTTCCACTTCCAAAGATCAGCTTTAATCCACTTCCACCAGTCACACAACATGAAGCTCCACAACACAAACTCAGCAGTGACCGACTGAACCAAACTCCATTTAAAAAATGGCATTTTTACAACCGAGACACAATTATTAAACTCCTGTCACATAAATGAGCTGCTGTTTTCGTTAAAACGTTATTGTCCATTTTAAATATACTATAAATTACATGTTTATTCTTATTACATGTTTATTCTTATTCTTATTCTTATCCAGACATCATTTAACTTCTACTTTGAGTTTGACAGTCGAGACTGTTGACCCAAGTTAATTTTAAATATTCAGATTTCATTTTGAGGCAGCTACATGCTAAAAATTAAATCAAATATAGCTGCTTATCTCCTCTTATATATTCCATATTTTACATTTGAAACTTTTACTTTAAAAAAGCAGCTTATTATTGTGATTGGAAAGTAATTATTCATCTAAACTGTATGTTGTAGTATATTTTGTAATTAAGTGCATAATTACAGTGTCATCTAACAGAGTAAAGTTTTCCTGTTTTTGAATTTGACATTAAGACATGACAATAAGACAAAGGGAAACTTTTAAATTAAGTATAAATACACAATTTTTAATGTCCTAAAGTATGTCGAATGTAAATAAACTGAATTTTCACGGCACTGTTCAAAGACGTTTTGGGGAGACTGACACTAAAGTTAGACGTAACAATAACCAGATGGAACCCTGATAAGTTTAAAGATTATCCTCTAAATTAAAAATGATATATAATATATATTTTATGGCGATTAATATCAGCACTTACTGGGTTCAATGGTTAATCTGGTTCCACTTCCAAAGATGATCTTGTCGGCAGCATTCACACAACAAGAAACTCCATAACACAAACTCAGTAGTGAACAACTGAACCAAACTCCACTTAGAAAAATGTTATTTTTTACATTAACGCTTCATCCAGTTTAAGAACTATTTCACTATTTTCATTCGCAATAACAAATACAAATAATGACTACAACATTAAGGCTGATATTTACTGTACAGCTGTTGAAGACCTTTCAACAGAGTGATAAACTGAACCAAACTCCATTTAAAAAAACATGCTTTTTACAAGCCATGTCTCCAGACTCTACGTTTATAGTAAAGAAATAGAAATTTTCATCATATATAAATCATACATGTTGATTAATATGATCAAGAAGTTTTTTCTGATGGTCCTTCATTTACAGATTGATCTAAGGACTGTTTCTTTTAGCTCCTGACAGGTTGATTCTCCAGTTTGTGCCGATTTCATCAGCTTGGATCAGTTCAGCAGCTTTTTTCATCACTTGTTTCGTCTCATGTTCTATCAGCAAAACATGTGTCTACTGTTTTTAAAATAATCTAAAACATTTGTGATCAATATCAGAACTTACTGGGCTCAATGGTTAATCTGGTTCCACTTCCAAAGATCATCTTATTTCCAGCAGCATTCACGCAACAAGAAACTCCATGTCCCAAACTCAGCACAGTGATGAACTAAAACAGACTCCTTTGTACAGTATTTTTTAATATTAACTGAAGATATTGAGCTACTTTATATTAATTCTGATTACCAGTGTCTAATTTTACTATTTATATCATTATTACTATGATTATAAACATTTAAATGTCTCAGTGACTAGGACTGTCGCTAAATCCTGATTAGAACTTAAACTTTGGACATTTTTCCACCTGATTAAGATCAACATCAGCACTTACTGGGTTCAGCGATTAGTCTGGTTCCACTTCCAAAGATGAGCTTATACTGATTAGTACCAGTCACACAGCATGAAGCCCCATAGCACAAACTCAGCGACCAACTGAACCAAACTCTACTGAGAAAACCCTGAATTTTATATATATAAATGAAGTTTTTAAGTATATAATGAATATAAATAATTTGATCTGAGTTATAAATTAAATATCAAAGTATTGATATTCTTCACGGATAACCTGATTATTCTCATTAGCATTATTATGAAGCTGTTCACGCATCAGAGAGTTCAACTTTATAGTTTTTTGTATATTTAAGTAAAGCGAATGCCTGAAATAAATAACATTCATCAGCACTTACTGGGTTCAATGGTTAATCTGGTTCCACTTCCAAAAATCAACTTGTATTGACTCATAGTAGTCACACAACATGAAGCACTATGACACAAACTCATCAACAGAACAAAACCCCATTTAGAAAAACTACATTTTTATGATTGAGACGTTTGTCCAGTTAGAGGAAAACCCTTTAACGCTCACACTGACCGAACTTTAATTTAATGTTCTTGTAAGTTTTCTACCCAACAACATGATTAAACTCCATTATTTCCCTCTTCATGCATGAAAAGCCAAATTAATAATTTCCAACACTCTTCATGTACCAACAGCCTTGATACAACTCTACTATGACAACCGTTTTATTAACTACTCTGGTTGAAAGGTGAAGTCAAACCCATATAAATTAATGTTTATATCACTTACTGGCTTCAACGATTAATCTGGTTCCGCTTCCAAAGAAGATCCTAGACGCACCTCCAGCATTCACACAACATCAAAGTCCTTAACACAAACTCAGGAGTGATGAACTGAACCAAACTCCATTTAGAAAATCACAATTTTTACATGAGACTTACTAAATTCACCCAAATTCCATTCACATCAACGCTGTAATGAACTTGCATTTGATTTAAATGATTATTCTCATAACGTCACTGCATCATCTGCATAAAGGAAAACATGTTTTAGCGTAAATAACTTTTCCCTGCCCTGTTTAAGGGGTTTAACACGGCTGAGAAATGAGAAATGTTTGTTTTCTTGGGGCGGTCTGTTCATATTCCTGTTAAATTTGCTCTTAAACATACCACCAGTGTGAGCACTTACTGGGTTCAATGGTTAATCTGGTTCCACTTCCAAAGAAGATCTTATACGAAGATCCAGTCGCACAACATGAAGCTCCATAGCAGAAAGTCAAAGCCAGTAACTGAACCAAACGTCATTCAGAAAAACTAAAATTTTATGTTTGAGACTTTTCTGAATTGTTTTATTACAGTTACATAAATAAGCTACTCATTTTTTAGACTTTTACTGAATTATTAAACTCTGGTCACATAACTAAGCTGCTGCTTTTATTTAAGACATGACATGTAAGTGCTGTTTTGCAGATGATTATCGTCACTATTTTACCTTCTATTCCGACTTTGCATATATGGCACAAGTCTAAATTTCTAAGCTGCACAATATAAATAAAGTTAGCATTTTATTATTATTATTATTATTATTATTATTATTATTATTATTATTATTTAACACTTACTGGATTCAATGATTAATTTGGTTCCACTTCCAAAAATGATCCTGCCTTGATTTCCAGTAGCCACACAACATACAGCTCCATAATAAAAACTGAACCAAACTCCATTAAGAAAACCACAACTTTTAGAGATTCCTGTCCAGTTAAATTTCACAATTTTCATTAAAAAACATATGGACTACTAACATAACACTAACATATGGAAGACTGAGACTTGTTTGAATAGTGATATTGTATTTTAATTTGAATTACATGAACTGCTGAGATGCTGATGCTGAGATCATTTTAAATATTCACATTTAATTTGCTTGCCGCTTAGTTCCTCGTATGTAATCAACATTTTATATTGACTCTCGCCTGAATCTTGACTTTGAATTTATAACAGTGAGCTGCCTTTTTCACTGAAACTGTATGTATTTTGTAAATTAAGCATAAAATTTAGCGTCCTCCAAAAGTCTAATAACAGAACAGTGAAATTTTAATGTTTTTGCTATTTGGATTTCAGAATAAAACATGACAAAAAATAAATTAGGCTTATTTTTGTCACATTAACATGCAAATAACTTTACATATATGTATATATTTACATACAAAACTATGTTAACTGTAAATAAAGTTAAAATTCACCGTACTTTTAACACATGTTGGGAGGACAGTGAAGTTAGGAATTGTTTTACAACCATATGAACTCTTTAAAGTTTAAAGACTCTCCATAATAATTACATTTTACTTACTGGGTTCAATGATTAATCTGGTTCCACTTCCAAAGATGAGCTTATATGCACCAGTATTCACACAACGTGAAGCTTCATGACACAAACCCAGTCAGTCCCACACTGAACCAAACTCCATTTAGAAAATCCTCATTTTAGGAATTTGGACTCCCATGAACAAGCTGCTGTTTGTCCATTTTAACTTAGATTTGGATTTTACAAACTCACTCAAACTGTTTTAACGATGATGCTCTTGAGTCAAGTATTTCTGATGTTTAAGAGATTTTTTTTGTTCATGCAGTTGTCAGGTTTCTACCAATAACACAGGTAAAGGCTGCTTTTAACTGGACCAGACTTCAATACTTTTAACATTAACTTCTCTCCAATCTCAAGGTGTGTTTATTACATGTGGAACAAGAATTTCACATAAAAACAGGTGTTAGGTTCAGATTTTCTCAGGTTTTCATCACGGAAGAAGCTGAATTTAACTCACGGTTGTTGACGTATAGTTTAGTGCCGCTTCCAAAGATGATCTTGTTACCAGCAGAGCCGTATGTCACACAGTCTGAAGCCTCAGCACATAAACTAAATGTCACACCAGAACCAAAAGCTCTCATCTGTGTTTTAACAACCTGAAATCAGTTTTCTTTTACTGCCATCAGCTCAAATCCACCATCAATGAATGCGATTAGCTTCTTGTACATAGAGGACATTTAAACCCATCAAAGCAGCCTCGTAATATTGTCCAACATTTACTTTGTCACCGCTTTTGGTTTGGTTCAAAATCAACAGCACTAACTGAGGAGCAACACGTTTAAGTGACATTTCCAGTATCGGAATTTAACTCACGGTTGTTGACGTATAGTTTAGTGCCGCTTCCAAAGATGATCTTGTTGGAACCAGAGCTGTATGTCACACAGTCTGAAGCCTCAGCACATAAACTAAACTCAGAATGTCACACTAGAACTAAAACCTCTCATCTGTGCTTTTTTTTAACTGCAGTATTAACAAAGTGAAATCAGTTTTCTTTGCAATCAGGTCAAATCTATCATCAATAAACACATGAAACCCTTCATTAGCTTCATGTATGTAGAGGACATTTAAACCCATCAAAGCAGCCCCATTATGTAGTCCAGCATTACTTTGTCACTGCTTTTGGTTTGGTTCAACACATTTAAGTGACATTTCCAGTATCTGAATTTATCTTACTGTCGTTGACGTATAGTTTAGTGCCGCTTCCAAAGGTGATCTTGTTGGAACCAGAGCCGTATGTCACACAGTCTGAAGCCTCAGCACATAAACGCCACTGACTGCAGCAAACTACAAACTAAAGTCAGAGTTTCACACAAGAAACCAAGTGTTTTCTCACTGCAGTTTTAACAACACAAAATAAGATTTCTCTCACGGCAATCATTTCAAATCCATCATCAATGAACAGACAAAAAATCCCTCTACATTTAAACCCATCAACAGACCAACACAACACCGGTACAATGATTTGATCACCAAAAGCTTCCTAAAGAGTTCAGTTCAAATGAGACTTAGTGCTTACTTACTACTCAGCAGAGTAAAGTAATCAAACGTCAACCACATAAAACAAGTCCTACTGATCAGAACCAGAGAAAAACACACCAGAGACTCAAACTGTGGATTTAAACTGGATTAAATAAACCAGAATTAGTAAACCGGGTTTAAACAAGACTGAATGTTTCCATCACCTCAGCAAGTTTAAAACATGGAACCACGTGGAGACGCGTTTTAATTTATTACAGTTTGATTTTAACAATATAATGTTGTCAGCACTCACTGGGTTCAATGATTAGCTGGGTTCCTTCTCCAAAGATGATCTTATTGTAGCCTCCAGTGTTCACACAGCATGAAGCTCCATGACACAAACTCAGAGTGAAGAACTGAACCAGACTTCATTCAGAAAGACTGATTTTTTTGCATTTCCCATTAAAAATAACGTAGATCTTAAATTATGTGTATATTTGGTTACTTTCTCTACAGCAGAGACTCAAACTGCTGCTTTTAAAGGATCGCGTTGTTTGAAGAACTGAACCAAACTTCATTAGAAAAACAGCATTTTTTTCAAATTAATGTTGATTATAAAACCTGATTGACATAAAAATAAATAAATAAATAAAAATGAGTTGATGTATTTTATTATATCCCCCCTTCGTATCTTCCTTCTTTTTTCAGTTTTTATTTTGCCTCTATACCAAAAATGCCGTTTAACTGGACCAAACTCTCATTTAAAGTTCGGACATTTTAACATCTGACACTTTTGTTCAGTCTTCAGGTCTATTTTACATGTTTACTACATGTGGAACATCGGTTCATATTTGCAAGATTCCACCCAGAAACAGCTGCGATTTTGAGATATTTTACTTGTTTTTATTTTTAAAATGTAAATCCGTAATCAGAACTTACTGGATTCAACGGTTAATCTGGTTCCACTGCCAAAGTTGAACCTGTTGGAAGCTCCAGTATTCACACAACATGAAGCTCCATAGCAGAAACTCAGCACTGAGCCAGACTCCATTTAGGAAAATGTTAAGTTTTCAACAGTATTTACAGAAAATAACCAGGAATTTCTTTTTAAATTAAAAATATTCATTGTAAATTTGAGTTGATGCTTTTGATCAGTTAAAGCATTTGATTATTGTCATAGATACATTTTTAATTTTTTTTCCCATTTTTATTTTTGCATGAATAGAACACATGAGGCTTACTTTTAACTGAACCAAACTTCATTTAAAATTCTGACATTTTAACATTTGACACTGGTGTCCAGTCGTCAGGTCCATGATTATCTTTACATAGAAAACACCAGTTTATATTTACAAAATTTCACATAAAACCACTGCAGTTGTTCGATATTTCACCTGCTTTGGTTTGTTTTTGTTTTAAATCAAACTTAAATCTGTAATCAGCACTTACTGGGCTCAACGATTAATCTGGTTCCACTTCCAAAGAAGATCTTATATCCATCATTCACACAGCATGAAGCTCCATAGCTAAAACTGAGCAGCAATGAACTGAACCAGACTCAATTCAGAAAATGTCAATTATTCAATTCTGGTCACACAAAAGGCTTTTTGTCAATTTAAAAATATATATTCATCACAAACTTGATCCACGTGTGAATTAAGTTCGGAACAAAATGTTTAGGGATCAACACTTTGATCAGTTGATGTATTTGATTATAATATTACCTTTTATCTTCTTATTTTTTATTCCTGTTCTGTAAGTATGAAACAGATAAAGTTTGCTTTCTACTTGACCAAACTCCATTTAAAATTCTGACATTTTAACATTTGTCCAGTCGTCAGGTCCATAATTATCTTAACATGTGGAACACCAGTTTATATTCAGACAATTTCACATTAAAACCTGTGATTGCTTTAAAATATAAATCTATATCAGAACTTACTGGGTTCAATGGTTAATCTGGTTCCACTTCCAAAGGTCATCTTAAACCCAGTATTCACACAACATGAAGCTCCATAACACAAACTCAGCAGTAATGAACTGAACCAGACTCCATTAAAAATGTCTATTATTCAACTCTAGTCACATAAAAAGGCTTTTCTCAATTTAAATATCCACAATAAAAGTGATTATATGTTAATTTCATTGAGAACAGAATGTCTTGGGGTCAATATTTTGATGAGTTGATGTGTTTGATCATTATAATTATGCGTTTTATCTTCTTTCTTATTTTCTCTTCCTATTTTGTAAGTATAGAACAGGTAAAGTCTGCTTTCAGCTGGACCAAACTCCATTTAAAATTCTGACATTTTAACACTTGTCCAGGCTTCAGGTCCATAATTATCTTAACATGTGGAACACCAGTTGATATTCAGAGATTCTACATTAAAACCTGCTTTTTAAATATATATATATAATTCTATGGCAGCACTTACTGGGTTCAACGATTAATCTGGTTCCACTTCCAAAGAAGATCTTAACTCCAGTATTCACACAACATGAGGCTCCATAGCACAAACTCAGCAGTGATGAACTGAACCAGAAACCTTTTTTAAAATGTCAACTATTCAATTCTGGTAACATAAAAGGCTTTTTCTAATTAAAAATGAATATCCATTAGAAATTTGATCCATGTGTGAATTTCATTAAGAGGAAAACGTCTTGAGACCAATACTTCGATCAGGTAAAGCATTTAATTATCAGAATATATCCATTGTTTATCTTCTGTCCTATTTTATATTCATATTTTCGAACATAAATGAAGTTTACTTTTAACTGGGCCAAACTAAAATTCTCACATTTTAACATCTGACACTTGTGTCCAGTCTTCAGGTCTATTTTACATGTTTGTCACACACGTTTAGAGAATTTCACATTAAAACATGTAGGCCTATATATTTCAGATATTTCATCTGCTTTTGCTTTGTTTTAAAAAAACCAAAAGGGTACGTCTAAATGAGCACTTACTGGGTTCAACGGTTAACCTGGTTCCACTTCCAAAGATCATCTTATATTGATTAGTCACACAACATGAAGCTCCATAACACAAACTGAGCAGTGATGAACTGAACCAGACTCCATTCAGAAAAAACAAGATTTTGCATTTGAGGTTTTTCCATCATAGTCACAAACATTCGAATTATTTTGTTTAGAAGTATGTTTTCATCGAAATTATTTAAGTATTAAAGTATAATATTTGCTGTACAGCAGAGATGCTTTCAACAGACGGTGATGAGAAAATGTGCATGTATTGATGATTTTATGATTCATATGAATAAAACTTCTTTTTTTAAAAAATATGCTCCACAATAATACTTTTTATAATCCATATCAGCACTTACTGGGTTCAACGGTTAATCTGGTTCCACTTCCAAAGATCATCCTATATCCACTGACAGAAGTCACACAACATGAAACCTCTCAGCACAAACTCAGCAGAGACCACATGAACCAAACTCCATTCAGAAAAACACAATTTTTACATTTGGGAATTAATAAATCCTTCCACAGGCATTTTTCATCAGCATTATAATCAAAATTTAAAACTGAATAAAATGATTAAGTTCTCTCATTTTGATGAACTCAACCAAACTCCATTTAAAAAATGTCTATTATTCAACTGGATTTACAGAACATAAGCAGGGATTATTTTGTAACTATGGAAAAGATAAAGTCTATTGTCAACTGGACCAAACTTCATTTAAAATTCTGACATTTTAGCATTCTTCAGTCTTCAGGTCTATAATTATCTTTACATGTGGACACGGTTCATATTTAGAGAATGTCACATAAAAATGGGTGTAATCTTTAGATATTTTACCTTTTTTTTACTTTGATGCTTTTCAAAATGTAAATCTATAAATCAGAACTTACTGGGTTCAATGGTTAATCTGGTTCCACTTCCAAAAATTAGCTTAGTTCCACTTCCAGTATTCACACAACATGAAGCTCCATAACACAAACTCCGACTGAACCAAACTCCATTTAGAAAAGTGTAACTTTTACATCAGAGATTTCTGTCTACTCAAAGGTAACAATTTCCTAAAAATAAGGATTATGAATCTACATCACAAGACTGAGACTTTTGTTTCAATGCTGACATGTCATTTTCATTTACAGCTGAGACTTGAACTAACCGAATGCATTTTTGTAAAACCTGCTTTTAAGGACACTCAATGTAAATAATATTCAATATGTGTATCTTTACTTACTGGGTTCAATGGTTAATGTGGTTCCACTTCCAAAGGTGATTTTATCTAAACCAGTATTCACACAGCATGAAGCTCCATAACACAAACTATGATGAACTGAATCAGACTCCATTTGGAAAAATGTCAGTTATTCCTATTTTGTAACTATAGAACAGATGAAGTTTACTGTCAACTGGACCAAACTTCATTTAAAATTCTGGCATTTTAACATTTGACACTTTTGTCCAGTCTTCAGGTCTATAATTATCTTTACATGCAGACATGATTCATATTTAGAGAATTTCACATAGAAACGGCTGCAATTGTCAGATATTTTACTTTTTTTTTACATTGATGCTTTTAAAAATGTAAATCTATAATCAGCACTTACTGGGTTCAATGATCAGCCTGGTTCCACTTCCAAAGATGATTTTTTCTAAACCGGTATTCACACATCATGAAGCTTCATAACACAAACTCAGCAGTGAAACTGAGCCGAACTCCATTTAAAAAATGTCAATATTTCAAGTCTAGTCACAAAATAAAATATGTTTTTTCCATTTAAAATAATTCTTTTGTGAATTCAAACTTTTTAGAGTTGTTACTTTGATTAGTTGATGTTTGTCATTACCATACTCCTGATTTTAATCTGCTTTTTCTCATTTTCTCTTCTTATTTTCTACAAATAGCACCAATGGTTTGTTTGTAACTGGACCAAACTTCAACATGTTTAACATTCACTTCTGTCCAGTCCTCAGCTCTACTTTACACATTCATCACACGAAGAAACACTGAGAGAAATTCACATAAAACCAGGTCTAATGTTAGGATAGTTCACCTGCTGTTACTTTGTCACTTTTAAAATGTAAATTTATATCAGCACTTACTGGGTTCAATAGTTAATCTGGTTCCACTCCCAAAGGTGATCTTTTGTGTACCAGTATTCACACAGCATGAAGCTCCATAACACAAACTCTGGTAATGATGAACTGAACCAGACTCCATTTAGAAAAATGCCAATTTTCAATTCTGATCACAGAAAAAAACAGCTTTTGCAGTTAAGAACAGATATTAGCAGCACAGATGAACTTTTAAATTGGACCAAACTTCACTTGAAATTCTATTTACTTTATTTATAGAATTTCACTTTAAAACCAGTGTAACTTTCAGATATTTCACCTGCTTTGCTTCGTTTTAAAAATGCTAGAGCAGCACTTACTGGCTTCAACGGTTAGTCTGGTTCCACTTCCAAAGGTGATCTTTTGTGCACCATTATTCACACAGCATGAAGCTCCATAACACAAACTGACTGAACCAGACTCCATTTAGAAAACTGTCAGTTATTCAGCTCTGGTCACAGACATAAGCAGGGTTTTTGTCATTAAAAATAAATGTTAGATTAGATTTCTGTCATTAATTCAGGTTTTGTTTGCAAAGTTTTTAAGTGGACCAAACTTCACCTAACAATCTGCATTTTTTAACCCTCAATTCTGTCCACTCTTCAGGTCCATTTTACACATTTATCACATGTTAAACCTTCATATTTAAAGAATTTCACTCATAAATGGGTCGAATTCTCAGATTTTTCACCTGCTATTGCTTTGCTGCAATTAACTTTTATAAATGCAAATTTTCTAAAACAGCTCTTATGAGAAACAAACATTTTATTATTGCATATATGTCTTTAGGATTTATATAACCGAGACAAGTCTGCTGTCTGCTTCTAAAGACGCTCCATACTAATATTATTTATAATATAAATCATAATGTTGCACTCACTGGATTCAACGGTTAGTCTGGTTCCACTTCCAAAGACCATCTTGTTTCCAGCATACACACAACATGAAGCTCCACAACACAAACTGCCTGAACCAGAGTCCATTTAGAAAACACAATTTTTTACATCTGACTGACTGATTACTTCTCAGACATGTAAATAGGATGATACTTGAACACATCCTCATCAGAATTAGTGAATTATAATAGAAACGCTTGTATGAGAGACAAGAATTTGGTGTTTCTAGCTGCTATGTGATTAAAATTTAAGATATTACGAAGCTTTGCATGCAATATATTTACATATTTGACTTTTTTTTAACATTTTATGTGTGAAAATGTGAAATTCACACATTTTATTTATAAGATGACTAAATAGCAGATTTGATTACTTTTGTCACATTTCGGGTTTTAAACTGAGTTATCACAGTTATTACAGAGGTTGAGCTCCTCTATAAAACCTCAGATTTACACTTTGCAGCCAGCCTCTCTCTTTACAGGTAAATTTTCCACCAAACTTGACATAAATGCTGTGAAACGACGATTCACTCACTGCTGTTAATAATCAGTTTGGTTCCGTCTCCAAATAAAAGCTTCCATCCTGCAGCTGAAGAAGTCACACAGTGTTTCTGTCCCCACACATAACCTGACTGTGGATCAGCTCAACAGGATTCAAGCATTTCAGCATCTTTTGCACAAAATTTAGAAGTCGGAAAGCCCAAAACACAGAATTATCATATGTTATAGTCTACTTTTATGGGTTGTACTCATGTTTAAAGGCTGCATTTGGATCAACAACCCCTCAGCATGTCAAACGGATCATTAAAACTCAGCGGAATTTTAACTTAAATAGCATTTTAATAAGGTTTTGTTGTTTAAATTGATGCTTTTCTCTTAGTTTTGACTCTTGAGTCTACACGGTATCAAATAGAGAAGGTGTTTATTGTCCAGGCGGGTTTTTAGTTGTGTTTTAAAGCATTAAAAGTGGACCAGACAAATGAAACAAATGAAACTTACTGGACTCGACTGTCAGTTTGGTTCCGGAGCCAAACAGGATTTTTTCAAAGCCTCCACTTTTCACACAGCATCAAACGTCAGTACGAAAACCTGCAGCTGTAAAATCTCCCTGCAGCTTCCACTGCTGCTGTCCAATCAATTAAATAACGAGAATTAAGTCTTTAAACCACAGAAAAGAAAGATGTTTGAGGGTTTAACCAGCCGTCACATTGTAAAACTGAGCTCATAAACTCTGATCAGTCATTTTCAGGAGTAAATGTGCAGCTTAGTTCACATTTTATCCGTTTTATTTTGCGACTTTTCCACTGATTTGGGAAAAATATAAACACGATTCAGTTTTTGTGCATTGTCGTGGATCAAAAATTTTCTGTTTTAACTTCAGGTTCAGGAAATGATCCTGACAAAGATCAGGCTAAACTCTTACGGGGAGTTAAAATGTCTGCAAACGTCCATTTAGAGACGCAGATAGAAACAACTAAATGAGCTTTTAGATGTACTGAAATGGGCGAATAAAGATCAAGACTTACAAGAATCCACAGTCAGTTTAGTCCCAGCTCCAAACAGGATTCTATCCAGACCAGAACCTTTCACACAGCAACGCAACACACAACAAAAACCCGACCAACAAACAGAAAACTGTTCGGATCCTCGAAACAGTCGCCAGCAACAAAACAAGAAGCTGAAAGTCAACGACCTCAAGAGTCACATTACGACTCCTTCATTCACATCTTTATATTTAAATGAATCAATAAACTCTTCAGACTTTCAGGTCACAGAATTCAGAGCTTTAAGCCGCTAATTCAGTTCAGCAGCACAAAACCTTTCACTGGATAAAAAGAGTTTCAGTAGAGACGCTGGACCTGATTTCACCATTAAACCTCCCTGGTTAATTAACTTACATTAACAAACTGACTTTTTTGTCAGAAAACTGTATGTTTCAATGTGCAAACAAGTTATTATCTCATTAAAACAAGGCACAAACTAGCATCAACTTTCTGCAAAAAGCCAACGTCATCATTCTTATTTCATTCTGTTGACAAACTAGAGTCAAAGTCTTTCTAGTTGTCTATAAAACCAGAGTGACTGATGACTTTTCATTGTATCAAACTAAAATTTACATTCCTTTGGGTTTTACTTTTTACCATCACGTCCAAAATGAAGGTGAGTTTTGTGAGCAGCAGCCGGAATGTTGTGTTAAACTATCACATTCAGTTAATATCTGTTTAGTTAGAATTAGTGCTTTAAGCCTTAAGATCAACCTTCAGTCTGTGTTTGGAGCTGCTTTGTCTCCAGCTAAATCTTCAAACTACAGCATGAAAGAGTTTAATGGTATAAAACAGCTGATATCTGCAGCCAGTCTACTGAAAATACAGGTGGTCATTTTCCTTTTTCTTTTCTGTTTGTAGAGTCTGTTCAAAAGACAGTTTTGTGGTTTTGCGGTCACATAATCTGCTTTTGTTCCTGGTAGTTTGGATTTTTAATAGATCAGAAACAACCAGTTCAGGAAGGTACATTAAGTGAAGTAATCAGTGAAGTAATCATAAAGATGAATTCACTGTTTCTGCAGCAAACGCTCACGTTTTCCCCAGCGACTAAAGATGAGCAGCGCTGCAGCTCCAGATAAAGTGAATCATTTGTAGATAGGACTTTGAATTGAAACTCACGGCTCTGGACCTTCAGCCTGCAGCCGGATCCAAACAGCAGTTTACTGTAACCAGCCCCAGCGTTCACACCGTGAGACGCAGCGTGGCAAAAACTGAACCCAGAGTCCGGCTGCTCCCAGTGTTCCAGGTGATCAGACCAGTGAATGAATCCCACAAACACTACAGCCTCTATTTCCACCATCTTTTCTCTCTGTGAGGAATTCTACTTGACGAATCGTTGAGGTGAATTTAAGCATTTTTTCTGAAACTGTTCTGTTATTCTGTAGTTAAAAAGTGTTAAACTTACTGCTCTGGACCTTCAGCCTGCAGCCGGATCCAAACACCACTTTGTCATAACCAGAATTCACACCGTGAGACGCAGTGAGACGAGAACTGCTGTAAGTTCAGCAGCATCGAGCTCTAAAAGTGAGCTGCTAAACTCACTGCTTTCTACAGTAAAGTCACTTTAAATGCTTCAGAAACTGAATATGAATAAAACAGATGCTTGTGGCTCCAGTTTGTTCTGAAAATGAGGAGAAAGGCCTGTTTCAGGGTTGGATTTTTAACTAATTCAGCATTTCTTAGGGGTCAAAATGGTTAATTAAGAGTTTTTATTGAAGACACAAGCATCATGTCCCAATATCAGGTAAAAGAAGACATTTGGTTTTGCTAGAAATGCCTTTTCAAGTACAAACACCGGGGAAAAAAGCCTCCATCTGATTTCTAAAAAGAAAATTACGTCTCAACTGTTCAACTTCAGATTCTCATCAGAAGTTTTTCTGATCTAATGGTGAAATTTTGTTTTAGCACGCTGACAGATTTTAAAGCTGGATGATTCAGACTCAAACTTGGTTTTCTACAAAGCATTTGAAGGTAGTTTCTGGTCAGAGTCGGCTCTTGTGAGTAAATATTTCTGTGTGTATTTCGGAGTTCTTCACAACAAAACCGGAATGTTCAGTTTCTTCTACAGCAAATCAGCAAGAAGGAATCATTTAATCTGAACTGCTGGGTTTTAATCAAGTTAAAATGGCGTCAGACTTACGGCTCTGGACCTCCAGTCTGCAGCCGGATCCAAACAGCAGTTTACCGTAAGAATCTGTTCTCACACCACGACACACGACAATACAAAAACAGCTGCACTGCTGAACAACCGACTCCACTGTCTAAGCCCAACAGAAATAACTCAACAGGCAAAAAACATGGAGGTAAACAGAGCTAAAATAAACTGCTTCTTATCTCAACACTGCAACCAAGCCGGTCTAAAGACATGATGGTGAATCAACCACAAATGGTACCTTCTTAAGCTGAATAACACATGTTGAGCACTAAAACACATTAATGTGGAATAAAATGGATGTAAATGGAAGCAAACAGCTGCTTTACATCTCAGAACACTGAAACAAACTAAGTCAGAAGAGTTCTAACGTCTTCTTTCAGGGGATTAAAGTATATTTTGTCCTTTTGTTCTAAAGGAGACCACAAACATGTTGAGACGACACCAAGGTTTTTACTGCGACTCTGAAAATATTAAAGGTGCTGCTTCAGTTTAAGATGCTGTCGACTGTAAATAGAGGGTTTGTTCAAGATTTTAATAACTTCAATTGTTTAGAAGATTATTAACTTTCTACATGGTTTTAATGCTGGATAGTTTTGGCTGCAGGTTTTATCTGGAGTTCTTTGACTGAGATCAACTCATTTCACAGGTTTATTCTATGTCTAAATGAGTGAATCAGCTCCTGTGGCTCCATTTTATTCTAGATATTCAAATTAAAAAGGCCTGTTTGTGTTTATTGAAGGTTGGGATGCCGACTAAAGCTACTCCTGTGCTTATAATTATAATAAGCATCAGAACAAGTGATCAAACCCGTCCATCTGACTTCTAAAACAAACTTCCACACTTGGACAACCTGCGGTCTTCGCACAGGGATGACAACTTTTCATTTTTAACTGACCTGAGTCGACGATCAGTCGGGTTCCCGTCCCAAAGATCAGTTTCTCTGCGTTTCCTCTCACACAGTGACTTAGAGCTGACAGAAAACCTCTCAGAACTTCAGACGCTGCCTTTAGTTTGAATTTGTTGGAATTAGGTTGAAATAATCTCACTACACTGAGAGATTTGCTCAACTTTTAAAGGAAACGCGACATTTAGAGAGTCGATTATCATCAGAAACTACTTGAAAAGGTGAACATTTTCTACAGTGTCGGTTTAAAAACATTTTCTTTGCTTAAAATGATTCTTATTGGAACTTTTCCGTCTCACCTGAGTCAACAATCAGCAGAGTTCCGCTCCCGAAAATCACTTTCTGTATGTTGTTATTCACACCGTGACTCAGAGCCGACTAAAAACCTCCAGTCTGTCTCAGATCATTCTGCTCCGAACAAAACTAATCCATTCCCTCAATTTAATCATTCTAACAAGTTTCTTATGACTCTAAAGTAGCTTCTTAATGTTGGTTAATTCAAATTTGTCTCCTTAAAATCAGTTTCTGTGCATTTAGCCTCACTAAAAACCTCAAGTCGTGATCAAACATCAGGTCTCCGTAGTTACGTCTCTGAAAAGCCTCATTTTGCTCTAAAAGAATATCTCAGGGGAACTTATTTCTACCAGATTTCACATATAGGAGTCATTTTTTCTGCATTTGAAGCAGAAGTTTGCATCACTTCACCTTATTTAAAGGCTCATTTTTATTGGAAATGTTCTTATGACTCCTTTAAACTCATTTAAAAGCAAGAAAAAAAGACTTTTAGGAAACTTTTGCCAGCAGAAATCTTTAAGTTTAAGCTTTATTTGGCCAGTTTACTCAGTTTAAAGGACCCATTAGTCCAGTTATAATCTAAGAGGTTTGCTTCAGTCTCCTATTTGGAGAGTCTCTTTTGTTCCGATTTACAGAAGATAGAAAAAGACTTTTGAGGCACATTTAGAAAACTAGTTAACGAGAGGGAGATGGTTTTTGTGTTAAACATCATCTTTAAAACATATATAGATTTTTAAGGTTTCCACTTCACCTGGTTCGACAATCAGCCGAGTTCCTCTCCCGAAAACCAGTTTATCTGCAGCTCCTCTCACACCGTGACTGACGGCTGAGTAAAAACCTCCGGCACTTCAGACTCATCTTTAACTTTAAAGTCAAAAGAACTGGGTTCACGTCAGCAGCAGGTAGAAATATTCTCACTATTCACGCTGATTTATTTAACTATTTAAAAAAAATGTTTGGCTTTTAGGACTCCGTTGGGAACAATTCCTTCTAAAGTTTCATTCTAAAAACATTTTCTGGTTGAACTAAAGAATGTTTTTTTAATTTTCCTCTCAGCGACAATCAGTTTATTCTCAGCACACTGAGTGAAACCTCACAGCTGTCTCAGCTCTCAGTGTACTCCTATAATAATACACAACCTGAAGAATCAGCATATGAACATGCAAAAACTGGTTTATAACAAACTAATATGATCAAATCTGAGAACTGAGTGTTAAACAATATCCTCAGACTGTTTTTTTTTTTTGTCAGACTGTGACGAGAGCAGCTAAAGAAATGAAGCAGAATTAACTTTAGATCTGTTTTTCTTCATTATTAAGCTCAAACAAGCCACATCGTGACAACTGAAGTCCATTATTTTCACAAATAAGTGAATTTTTATCCAAACTGATTGAATAAACTGAACAGTAACGATCTGTAGCTCATTTTATTTTGATGTTAGCATCTGTATTTTTTATATTCAGAGCCCCTGATCCATTTGTCTTTCTTCTCCTGGGTTGAATTCTCTGTTGTATTGTGGTATTGTGTGTTTCTAGACAAACATCTGAACCACTCAGGACATTTTGTTTGATGTGTTTTATAGTTTGTTTGGTGTTTTTTTTTTTTTTTTTTTAATTTGAACGACTAATCAGATTTCTATACTTTGGGTTTTGCTGTAAGTGAACCTCAAGATCCTCCAAACTTTTAAACCGAGATCAAATAATCCTGGTTTAAAGAACTCCAGATTAATTCTCTTGTTTGACTGTTGAAATGCATCATCCTGGATTTGTTCTCCTTCATCTACGAGTTCATTTTAAACTCCTAAACGTACGTACCGGTCTGCACGGCCAGCTTTATTCCTCCTCCGAACACAGTCCTGTAGCCTCCCTGACCAGTCACACCGAGACACGCAGCCCAACAAAAACCAGCCGAACCACAGTCTGGACTGCAGCTGCTGCCAAAACTGGGTTTTTCTACTTTATCTGAAGTCGAAATCAAACCAGGTCTCATGTGGAAATGTTTTAGGTCTCAGTTCTAATCTAAATTGGATGAACAGACCTGTGGACTAGACCAGGTCCATGTTGCTGCATCTCTTTTCTTCATTCATTTATTCTCTAAATGTTGTTCTGATCTTCCTGCAGCGTCTTTTGCCTCGTTAGTTCTTTTTACTTCAGTCAATATTCGCTGATTTTACTTGTCCAGCTGATGTTTTGCAGACGTTTCTGTTGCTGCAGGTTGAAGCAGTTTTAAATGAATGAAGAGCAGTGACCTGCAGCCGCATGCGTCCAGTTCGCATCAAGCAAATGCAACAAGAACAGAATGAAACTACAAATCAAAGGTTTAAAAACCATCAAAAGAATTAAAAATCTCACCAGTCTCTACAGTCAGTTTGGTTCCTCTGCTGAAATAAAGTCTGTTTCCTCCCTGATCCTTCACACTGAGACACACACTGTGACAAATACTGCAGGTTGCCTTCATCCATTTATCGATATGTTAATATAAAACCTGCTTCTTCTAACGGTTCACTCAGAGTTGTTGTGCTGCTGACAGATCTTTAAGCTGCATTTTTACACTTCAGTAAGTCTGATTCAGTTTTAAAATTCGTGATCACTCATGTCTTCTTTCTGATAAACTCACTGCAGCTGCTTTGCTGCATCAATTAAAGTCTAAAGAGGTAAATTAAAGCAGTTTCATGAAACATTTTTTTTAAATGCAAAATGAAATCTTACCAGTTTCTACAGTCAGTTTGGTTCCACTGCCGAAATAAAGCCTGCCTCCCTGATTATTCACACTGTGATCCTCGCTGTGACAAATACCTCTGAGTGTCTGCTGCCTCTGTTTTATTAATGTTCTTGTAATTTAACATGAACTTGATCATTGTAACATTTCAAATTGAGTTTCCTGCTGCGTTTTTAACACTTTAACTCTGTTTTTCTCTTAAATTCATTAATATTCAACAGGATTTTGTGAGAAGTTCTGTTTGTGCATCAATTAAACTCTGAAAAGGTCATTTAAAGGAGGTTTTTAAAAATATATTCAGGTTGTAAAATGAAATCTTACCAGTTTCTACAGTCAGTTTGGTTCCACTGCCGAAATAAAGCCTGGTTCCTCCCTTATTCACACTGTGACACACGCTGTGACAAATACTACTGAGTGTCTGCTGCCTCTATTTTACTTGTAATTTACCTGATTTTACTTGTAATTTAACGTAAACGTCATAATTATATTTCAAACTGAGTTTCCTGCTGCACATGTTTCCACTTAAATCACTTAGTTTTCATCTTAAATTCATTATTATTCAACAGGGTTTTGCGAGAGGTTCTGTTTGTGCATCGATTAAACTCGGAAAAGATCATTTAAAGGAGATTTTTCAAAATATTTTTAAGTGTAAAATGAAATCTTACCAGCTTCTACAGTCAGTTTGGTTCCACTGCCGAAATAAATCCTGTTTCCTCCCTGATTAGTCACACTGAGACACACACCGTGACAAAAACTAAAGCTCTTCTACCACCTCTGTGTTGTCTTAAAGTTTATTTCAGTCTTTTTATTTTCATATTTGTTTTCTTTGCTTCTAGCTAGCTTAAGTTTAGGCCTGTTTATTTTTTTTAAACCATCTGAATTCAACAAGATTTTCCATGATCAGCTCATTAATACAGAAGAAATGCAAAGACCTTAAATAAATCATGTAGCATCTCATTTTTAACACGAGTCCACTGGTTTATTTATCCATTCATCTGTGTTTTAGAATGGGAAGTATTTAGTACTGGTGGTTAAATTAAAGTTGTTCTGCTTGTTTACAATAAAAGCTCCGAGTAACTGTCCTTTGTGCATTCATTAAACACATGAAGTCAGATAAAACAACACATAAATGACCTTTTTTTTTTAAACATGTCAAAGCACAAATTGAAATCTTACCAGTTTCTACGGTTAGTTTGGTTCCGGTGCCGAAGTGAAGTCGACCTGATGCCTGATTATTCACACAGTAACACACACTGGGACAAATACTGTTGCTCTCCTATCACGTTTTTACATCCATGTTTTACTGTAATGTCTTGGTTTTTTATTTCTCCACTCATCTATAAGTCACTATTTCATTACAGGCAGCATTTAGTATCGATGGTTTCACTCTGAGCTCTTTCTGCTGTTTCTCACACTTGATTCTGTGTGTTTTTCGCATTAAGCTCTTAGAAATGAGGATTTTGCATCAGTCAGACTCTCTAAAAACAGAATAAAAGAAGACTGACTGCAGTAAAACTCTTCTTCTTACCGGTTTCTACAGTCAGTTTGGTTCCGCTGCCAAAGTAAAGTTGGTCCTCTCCTAGATCCTTCACACAGTAGAACGCATCGTGGCAAATACTGAAGGACTCCAGGTGAAGGTAGACCGTCTAGAATTATCATTTGTGTATTTGTTATTTATTTAACGTGGCTTTTAAGGTTTGCTTCAGTAGTTTTATCTGCTTTCATGTTGGTTCATTTTATCTGCATTTACGGTCAAATTTCTGATGCTTTTACTCTGAAATCCAGTTTGTTTCAGCAGAAAAATGGAAAACGCTCGAATAAAACGACCGATCAAGGAGCTTTTAGAGGTTTTATGAAGTGCGAAATTAAATTTTATCAATTTCTGCTGTGTTTGTTTTTGCTGTAACATCTCAACTCACATTTAATCCACCTTTTTGTCATTTCGTTTAAGCAACTGTTTGTATTTTAAAACTGTAAAATGAACTGCAGATGTTCCTGCTTTTAGTTTAATCCTACTTTTGCCCGTTTTCTTTCTCTCAATTTAGCATTTTCTGCAGCCTGTGTGATTCCAGGTCAGTTTGCCTCTTAAAAAACGGAATAAACTTGAATAAAACAACACATTTTAAGTCGTGAGACACATGAAAAGTCTTCATCTTACCAGCTTCTACAGCCAGTTTGGTTCCACTGCCGAAATAAAGTCTGCTGTTTCCTCCCTGAGTCACACTGTGACCCTCGCTGTGACTAAAACTCCTGAAACATCTGAGCTTATATTTTCACCCACTTCTATGTTGAGCCTATTTATTCAATAACCTTTATATATTCACGGCATCAATACTAGTAAACTTCCATGTACATCTCGTCCACTTTTACCTTTTAAGGCTATTTTTCCTGGACAGTCTGAGTCTGAACGGCTCAAACGCAACATCACTGTGATAGAAGATGAATAAAACGATGCTGCAGGAGCTCCGTCGACACTTTTAAGGTCTGAAGCTGTTAGAAAAAATGAAATCTTACCAGTTTCTACAGTCAGTTTGGTTCCACTGCCGAAGTAAAGCTTGTATCCTCCCAGGTCAGTCACACAGTAACACACACTGGGACGAATACTGCAGTGGTGACGAACTCGTTTACTGGAATATTAGACGATTTTTGTGCTCCACACTTTGTTCTTTCTGTTATTGCTTGTTCTGGTAGTTTAAAATGTTTGTTTTTAATCCTTTAGATTCATTAATACACATGCAGATGTAGGTTTTTTTTTCTCTTTTAACGGGGTTTTTCCAGCAGCCTGCTTGTAAATTAAACTCCTCAAAAACTGGAAAAAAAAACAAGTTTATTATTAAGTATTTATTTGTCTTGGAGTTTTTTTTATATTAATTGCTAAAAATGTGCATTTTAATGTTATTTTCTTCAATTTGCATCAATAAAACTCTATGAAAAATTTTTTAAAAAAGCAAACTAAACGTCCAATTAAAGAACTAATTACGTGAAAAATGTGCATCTTACCAGCTTCTACAGTCAGTTTGGTTCCACTGCCGAAGTAAAGTTTTTTTCCTCCCTGAGTATTCACACAGCAGCACACACTGTGACAAAAACCGCTGCCTCTATTTATTGATTCTGATCGTAACATGAATTTACTCTTTTGAAATATTTCACATCGTTTGTTTGTCACGCTTCGCTTGTTCTGTTGCTGTCGTTAGTTTATGGTTTAACAGTGGAAACGTGCATTTTAATGGCGTTTTCTTCACTTTGTGTGAATTTTTGGGAGGGAAGACGCAACTTAAACATCCAATAAAAGAACTATTTATGTGAAAACGTTGAGTCTCACCAGTTTCTACAGTCAGTTTGGTTCCACTGCCGAAATAAAGCCTGTTTCCTCCTCGATCATCCACACAGTGACACACCCTGTGACAAATACTGATTTGTTCATTTAATGGTCTGGATTATAAAATACACATGTTTCTGGGAATATTTCATAGTTTTGGTTGTCTTTGTTGTTGTTTTTATAGTCTAAAAGCTTGTTTTCAACACTTTAAATGCATTATCACACATTCAGATCTTAATTTTTTATGTTTTTTTCCCCCCTGCACACTGTGGCCACATTAAACTCTTAGAAACTGGAAAAACTCAAAAGTGACAAGTGAAAACGTTCAATCAACAGTGAAAGCACATCAAAGTGTTTACCTCAGTTTTATCTTTAGAAATGTGTATTATTATTACTCATTTAATTTTTAAAAGCAAATTAAACATCCAATAAAGGAACTATGTATGTGAAATGTGCATCTTACCAGTTTCAACGCTTAGTTTGGTTCCACTGCTGAAGTAAAGTCTGTCTGCTGCCTGATTATTCACACAGTAACACACACTGTGACAAAAACTGATGGACTCATGTTGATGCCAGAAATACTGATCATCAGTTCAGCTTTCTGTTTTTATCTCCACTATGACCTTGAACACCAAGTTTCCATCCATTTTTCTTGTGTTTTTCCTTCATTTTTACTGATACAACTACAGAAATGGAATATTTTCCTTTTCTTACCCAACAAACTTACCCAGTTTGCTAAAAAGAAGTGAAGCTATTATTCTCTATCTTTTAGCTGAAACAGAAACTAATCCTCACCGTTTCCGTTTTAACGTTCCGTCTAACTCCACCATATCCAGTCGTCCAGTCCAAACACGTGGAATAACCTGTGCATTCACTGGTTGTCAGCATCCTATGATCCAGTCCAGGTGTTTCCCAGCCCAAGCTCCGCCTCCATCAAAGGGGTGTGGCCTGAGAGCAGAAACCAAAACAAGTGAAACGCTTGAAAAAAGGCGACAAAATGCTGTTACAGCTACGTTATGACACATGTTAGAGCATCAAATGTGGCGTGAAAAGTGAAGAATGAATGATTTTAGCTGCTTTCAGACATGCAATCATTTCTGTTGATCTGCCGATTTTTTTATTTCGCTGTTGGTAAAGTAGCTGTTAGATTCTCATCACACATGGACAGAATCTTCAGTTTTTAGGAAACCATCAACAAACTGTTAATTATTTGGACAGTTTGATCAACTGCCATTACTTTAGATGTAGTCTTGTGCTTTGTACATCACTGGATGTTCGTTCTAATCTGTAAGACAAATATGGTGCCATGGTTCTTTCTGTCTCTGTGACAGATGTGGCCGAATCAGCCTGTAAGGATCATTAAACATCCGAATGATGAGTCACTTTTACATGCCGATGAAGCGGCGATGCTACATATCGCAGGTCTGACAAATCCCCAGGTTTCAGATCATCAAATAAGAACTTCTCCTGGACTAAGTGGAGGCCGTAGCTTCAGGTATATCGGTTGTTTCTCTACTAGCAGAGGCTTAATCTGTTGATATACATTGAGTGGAGCAGCAGTACCTGTTGGGTTTCCCATGGATCCCTGCAGATGGTGCTCAGGTTCAGGACTTGTCTCCACAGCGTCTCCTCCACCTCTGAGATACCAGCTCCTGCATTGCTCTACATTTACGGTTTTATGTTTTAAGGCAGGAAGGAAAGACCAGAAGCGATGTGACCCACTTCTCAACCGAAGCTCACCTGTGGCCTGAAAACCCGTCTGAGGAGACTCCAGCTGTCGGCGAGTATTTTTATTCTGCTCGTTCCTCCGTGGAGGTGTTGGTAGAGCTCAGTGCATTCAGACTGGAAGCCGAGCGGCGTGGTTTGATATACCTGAGGCACAAACAGAGCAGAAGCAAGACAAATAGCAAGAGGGACCAACAAAACTTAGAAGAAAACTGTCACATATTGCATCTAACAGAAATCATTCCCCCACTTCTTTCCCAGTCCACTCATATATATGTAAGGAAAGAGCATATCATTCCAGTTTAAACTGGCCAATTAGGACACATCTTAGATCCCACCTACTCAGTGAACCAATAAAAGAGACTTTGCTCTGGAGACTTTAACCTTTGGGACAAAATGGCCTCTGCCAGGAAGAAACTCTGACAGGTGACGGCTTCTTTACACTTACTGTCTTTAACAGGCTGCTCACTTTAATCACACCAGTAAACTTCTGTTACAGCCTCTGGTGGTTTTTGGCCTTTTTTGTGGTGGATCCTTTGTGGTCCTTGTGTGGACAGATGGCTTGTTTGGACTTTTGACTGCAGCTGGCTAAAGAGCTCCAGACCCAACCTGTGTCCAACTGTAGATGTTTGGCCTGAAGCTCCGGCCATCGTTCTTCTTCCCACCCACCATCCTGGCGTCCAGTTCCCCTCCAATCAAACTGCAGCAGTCACCACATCAGGGCTTAAATCTGAAGCTAAGCTCAGTCGTGACAGCTGTGATTTAACATGAGCAGCTCACAGAGGACATTTGAGTTCTCTCAGCTTCTGTCCATATTGGTGCTGTTTAGTATTAGAGTTCCATAACTCCAGAATCAAACTGAACTAATAAAGATGCTGCAGCTTCTGTTGTTAAGGCAGCAGGTGATCGTTGAACCAATCATCTCCAGGTGCTGCTTGTTAGAGTTTGAACAGAATGGACCAGCTGATAGAAAAAACCTGAGCTGGATCAATATTTGCCTTTAAAGATCCCCCATTCAGCTTTTTAACTGTCTCTCTGTTCCTTCAGTGAGCTATACAGCTGCTACTTTGTGCATGTAAAAGGTCTGGAAACACATAAAGTCCACACCACAGGGAGTTATTCTCTCCCACAAAGGCACCACCCCTTACCTGACATAGTATGAGGGGGATGACTTCCATTTCAAAGATCTTAGAAATCAGAAGATCAGACAACCAGAGTGTTTGGGAACTCAGTCCTCCAACCAGGTAAAACCAAACCACTGACACCTGAAATAGGGGAAATGTGACTTCTTTGTCCTGTTGAACTTGCCATCATCGAGCTCAAACATTGTGAAGCGAACTTCATCTTACCTCCTGATATATTTGCATGTGATGATTCAGTGAGACTGCAGTGTTAGCAGCTACTCTGCTACATGTAGCACAATCTGTGCAGGTATTCTCAGTCATGTTTGCAGTAGGCCTCACAATTATCTGTAACATGTAGATCAACCATTTTTGCTTTTGTCAAATTCCAAATATGATTGTCTTAAAATGCATTTTAAATGCAGTTGCAAGTAGTTTGACCTGTTGCTCCTTCAGAGGACAGTTTACCAGCTCCAACATGTGGTTTTGATTTATATGATACATATAACAGCCCAACCAGGAATATCTAGTCAATCATCTTGTCTAGAGATTTCATAAATTAATCACTGGTTGATTAATGGATTCATTAATGACATAATTATTAAGAACATATTAGCTGATAAGGCAGAAGTCGAGGGATATGCGTGTCAGAAAATCTGAAAATATACTGTAGATTTGCTGCTGTAGTACCTGGTTGAACCACCAGGTGGAGGAAAGACACAATCTTCAGTCAGAGGGCTGAACAATTAACGTCTGACTGGTTTCAAATTGTAGTTTGAAACAATGCAATTAGCAAATCACAAAGGTTGTAATACTGGATGGTGGTTTCTAAATAATAAGACTAATGATCTAATTGAATTTTAATTGAGTTTGCAGATAGATTGATTGTCAGGGGCGTTCATGGCAACTCAACCAACTCAACAGTCTCATTATTTACCAGCAACACCCTGAACATCTTGCAGCGTCTCTGACCCACAGTTTAAACTGTGTGTTGGTGGTCTTATAAATTCATGTTGTTTTGGTGGTTTCTAAATAATAAGACTAATGATCTAATTGAATTTTAATTGAGTTTGCAGATAGATTGATTGTCAGGGGCGTTCATGGCAACTCAACCAACTCAACAGTCTCATTATTTACCAGCAACACCCTGAACATCTTGCAGCGTCTCTGACCCACAGTTTAAACTGTGTGTTGGTGGTCTTATAAATTCATGTTGTCCTCCTTGTGTAGCAGTTACACGTTTCAAGGTGTCACATGTTGTAATCCTCCATCACATGTTTGAAATCCTTTACACAATAATATTTAACTAGATCTTCACTTTTTGGCACAACACCTGTCGACACACAGCCAAATATGTCATCACTATCATGGACAAAGGTGACAGACAGCAGTACAGACAACATAAAGTGTAATAAATCAAAATTTTAAACTTAGAATTGGTTCATTTTCTCAATATTAAGTTTAGATTAAATTAACTGAACAGCACGCCACAAATGATCGGTTTAAGAACTGTTTGAAAGTGAGGAATCTGCTGATTCTTTCCGTTTCTGGCTGATGAATGGCATCATTTTGGTATTTTTTTTAAAGTTCGTGCTTCTCAAAGCAGGTTTTGGGTTTAAGATGGTTAAATATCTTCTGACCAACAGGGGGCGCAGTGCTCACTGTTGGTAGGGAGCCCTGCTCCTTCTGTGATCAGAACCACAGAACTAAACAATCATTGCTCAGAGTAGATCAAGATTTTTAACATTTAAATCTTTGTTTTGGACATCAAGAGATCCACAAGAGTATCTCCATGCAGAAAGTCAGTTTGAGGAAAAACTGCTTATATCAGTAAATCTCAACAGCCTGAGTCTTACAACCTCTGAAAATACATAACAAAATACTACAAATGATTGTTATATTTTATGTCCTTTCAGTTATGGAGTTGATATTTTTGCAGATCTCTAATCAGCACATTAAACCAGGGGACTCTGAGCATCTAACACTTCAATTCCTGCATTCTGGTGAATTATTTTGCACCCATTGGTTCTTTTTCAAAATGTGGTAGGAATACCTTTAAAGGCAAAATTTGGGCACAAGGTAGCATTTCAGGTGCTGCACAGTGGCTCGGTGGTTAGCAGCGTTGCCTCACAGCTAGAAGATGCCCGGTTCGCGTCCCGGTTAGGACGCCTGGGATCTTTCTGTGTGGAGTTTGCATGTTCTCCCTGTTCTCACCAGGTTCTCCAGCTTCCTCCCACAGTCCAAAAACATGCTGAGGTTAACTGATGATTCTAAATTGTCTGTAGGTGTGAATGTGAGTGTGCTTGGTTGTCTGTCTCTATATGTAGCCCTGTGATAGACTGGTGACCTGTCCAGGGTGTCCCCTGCCTTCGCCTGAGTCGGCTGGGATAGACTCCAGCCCCCCCATGACCCTACAGAGGACTAAGCGGTGTACAGATAATGGATGGATGGATGGTAGCATTTCGACATACAAATAAATAAACATGGATATTAGCAGGTGTTCCACAATGGTTTCAGTGGCTATTTGTGTTGATGATTTATATTTTAAGAGTGAAAATTGACAGTGCCAAAAATAAAAAAAAACATCTTAAACTGCAGCAGATCGCAGCAGGTCCAACAAATACAGTGGTCCAACAAAGACACTCAGACATCCACCTAAAAGCTCACGTTGAAATCAAAGATGGCTGCTTGGAAACATTCAGTAAATAAGATTTAATTTAGAGAGAATTTAGATGTTGGTATGCTCTGTCAAGAACCAACTGCTTAAGAATCATATGGCATTCATCACAGCAAACATTAAAATGTTCTCTGGGAGTTTGTGCCACTGTGATTTTATCTGTCTTTTAAGTGTAAAACCAGTGAAAGCTGCTCACCAAGACGTTCTTACAGTGAACAGAACTACACATTTAAAGCGGCACTGAGTGTCTCTGTTTAGCTCTCTGGTACAATTTAGCAGATCAGGAAACTAAAGCATGTTTTCCAAACCTTCTGACCTCTAATTAATATAATGCAGGTTTTGCCGAGCAACAAGTTGAACATCTAACATGTAAATTACCATGAATGCATCACGTACAATAAAGTAGAGAAAACCAGCAGCAAACAGAGCCGATGTTCCAACCAAAGAGCTTCCTGTCGATGTGAAACTGAGCTGATCTGAATCTGCAGCTTCAGGTTT